>PVIC010008218.1:0-16046 GCA_004025085.1 Thryonomys swinderianus
AGTTTGGGGCTGGAAATTTAGCTCAGTAGTTCCAGTGTCTGTCTAGCAAGCGCAAAGTCCCTGGTTTGATCGCCGGTACCACATACAACAGTGGTGACTCAGGCCCACCATCCATCAATACCACATACCACAATGCTGGGCATGGTGGCTCAGGCCTGTCAGCCCAGCACTGAGGAGGCAGAGGGAGGAGGATTGCTGAGTTCAAGGCTTGCCTGAGCTTCATAGCTACGGGCCAGCCTGAATACAAAGCAAGATCCTGTCTCAAAAAACAAAACCTTTGAAGTTTGTCCCCCCAACCCAATTCCAGTTTATTTTGAGGTAATCTTCTCTGAGCTACATTCCTAGCCTTTTGTATTTTTTTAAGATAGGATCTCACTAAGTTGCCTAGGCTGTGCTTGACTTTGGGATCTTTCTGCCTCAGCCTCCTGAGTATCTCATCTTACAGGCTTACATATACTGCCATGTTTGTCTTTTTCAAGTCTCTTGAAAGATTTACCTTGGTCTTCAGCCTTATTTTTTTCCAATTCAGCAATTATTTCAATCGTCATGTGGTAAGAGATGACCCTGAGTGTTTTGGCTTACTGCGACAAAGCATAGTTTGTTGCTGCAAAGCTTTTGCATGTTACATGTTTTTAAATTGTCTGAGGCCCTATACGTATAGTCTTGCAGAGACACAAACTCATGAAATTCTGTCTGTGGCTACAGCCCTTAGAACATGGTGAAAGAAGCAGCCGAACTGTTTCAAGCTGGATTGGCACTGCTTTGGCTGGAAGTACCACACATCATTTCCTGTGTCCTTTGGCCATAACTTGTCAGATGGACCTGTCCCAAGTACAAAAGAAATGCAAAGCTGTTCATGACACTTTTGGACACTTCTGCCTGCCACACTGGTCATACTGAATTTTTGGTGGTTTCCAGAATGCATCGATAGCGCCGGAGATTTAGCTCAGTGGTTCTAGCGCCTGCCTAGCAAGGGTAAAGTCTTGAGTTCGATCCCCAGTAACCACATCCAACAATACTGGGCTTGGTGGCTCTTGCCCACCAGCAGTCAGTACCACACAGCACAGTGCTGGGTGTGGTGGATCACTCCTGTCATCCCAGCACTCGGGAGGCAGAGACAGGAGGATTGCTAAGTTCGCGGCGGCTTGCCTGGGTTACATAGTGAGCCTCAGGGCCAGCCTGAACTACAAAGCGAGACCCTGTCTCAAACAGTAAAAACAATGCATTGATACATTTATTGCTGTGGTTTTTTTTGTACGTTGCATTCAAACTCATCAGTATCATTTCTTCTTTGGAAATCAGCCAGTCCAGTAGGTACTTTATTATTGTAATGAATGTTTAAGTACTTATTCAGATCCACATAGGCTTTTTTACCCCACATGTATCTTTCCTCTTACTCCCAACATGAAGTATACAGTTCCTGGCATATATAGAAAGTGCTCATTAAGTGAGGAGTGAAGCCATTAAGTGTTCGGTTGTATAATTTTGCCAGGTAAACATTTTATGATATGTGCCTTTTAAATACTCTGTTTCCACAGTATTCCGCTGCTATTTCTCTTCCTGATAGCAGCATCTCAGTTCTAACCAGACTGTATAGGTAAATCCTACTTGATAAACTTAAACTAGTATTGTGGAAAGAGATTATTAGAAACGTTCCATGCAAATACTGGTCAAGAGGTCTCCCTCAGAGCTTTATCCCCAGTGACTTTGGGGAAGAGCCAGAAATTGCATGGTGAATGAGGTGATAAGGACTCACTGCGATGTTTTTACAAGCCTGCCTTTTCATCGAATTGCATTTGGCAGCAGAATTCACAGTAATTTCAACAACACCTTATAAAGATGTTCACAAAAGAGAACTTCTAGAGCTGCATCAAGAAAGATGCAAAAATGATGGAATAAATATGTTTAGAGCTAGAGGAAGGATCTTAAATAGCATGAATGGTAAGACGTCTTTTACTGTAATAAAAATTTAAACATTTACCATATGTTTTGATCATTATGTGGCACACATGGAAGTATTTTTTTGTTTTATCACATTTAAATCTCAAAGTATAAACTTGACTAATTTCATTATAGGAATTAAACAAGTAAGTGGTAGGAATTCTACGTTTAAAATGGTTCCTTTTTAAAATGTGCTTATTTGGTATTTAAAATAGACTTTATTGGTAATTTTATATACATGTTGTAATCACAGTTGACACTGAGAATTTGTACCGGTACATGACACACCTTAATTCTCATTTTTCCCCATTCCCCTGCCCCCTAAAATGGTTTCTTGGAATAGAGTATTGAGTCAGTTAATGATTTTGCATCTTCATATGTTAGCACAGTTGATGGCAAGGTTGCTGGCTAAATTTATGGTTTTTTCCTCTCCTTTTCCCTTAGGTGGCCTTGGAGGACTTGCAGGTCTGAGTAGCTTGGGATTGAATACTACCAACTTCTCTGAACTTCAGAGCCAAATGCAGCGACAACTTCTGTCCAACCCTGAAATGATGGTCCAGATTATGGAAAATCCCTTCGTCCAGAGCATGTTGTCAAATCCTGACCTAATGAGACAGTTGATTATGGCTAATCCACAGATGCAGCAGTTGATACAGAGAAACCCAGAAATTAGTCATATGCTGAATAATCCAGATATAATGAGACAAGTATGTGGAAAATTTGTTCATTTAACTAAAAAGTTGTATATTTATTATTTAATTTTCCCTGTTAATGGAGATGATCTCATGTATACTGTCAAACTAAAAATACCTCCTAATCCTAGTTTAGAAAAAGTAGGATTAAATTTAGATTATTTCTTGGTTTGTTTTTTGTGTTTTTGAGACAGGGTTTTGCTTTGTAGTTCAAACTGGCCCTGAACTCAAAGCAGTCATCCTGTCTCTGCCTCCCTAATGCTGGGATTACAGTTGTGAGCCACCTCGTCAGGCATTGTGGTATGTGGTACCAGAGGTTGAACTCGGGACCTTGCACTTGGCAGGCAGACACTGGAACCACTAAACTAATCCCTGGGCCTAGATTTAGATTATTTGCACTCTGAATTTTCTGCTACATTTGAGAGTGAATTTCAAATAGTTTATTTGCAGGTATAAAAAACAAGTCCAGTTCTAGAGATGGTTGTGTCACTCATAACCAAATGCTTCCTTCATACTATTTCAATGTTTGCTTTTTTTTTTTTTTTTGAGACAGGGTCTCGCTTTGTAGTTCAGGCTGGCCCTCAGCTCACTATGTAGCCCAGGCAAGCCTGGAACTCAGCAATCCTCCTGTCTCTGTCTCCCGAGTGCTGGGATGACAGGCGTGAGCCACTACGCCCAGCTCAATGTTTGCTTTTTGGGCTGAAATCCACCAGGAGCTATTTTAAATGATTTTCTGATTTAAATATAAACATTTTATGTTAACACTGTAATGGCTTTTGTGATTCTAGAATTGGATGACACTACATTCTATAAAATTGAGTGTTCCTACGCACTGAGTGTAAAGGAATTTGCTTGTAGGAGATTGAAAAAGGCTGAAGAAAGTAGAAGTGGGGAACAAAGACACAGATTAGTTGTTGCAGATTACTTTCCTGGTTAATGTGCTGACTCAGGTTAATTGGAATCTCCTGTTTTGTTTTTAAACTAACTTTTTCAAAGTCTAGTTTGATCATGTAGCACTTAATATAAGTGACCTCATTTTGATTTGGTCTAATGTGCTGGGGCCTTAGTGCAAGAGATGGCTAGTCCAAACTGGACCAGTCATAAACTTTAGTAGTATTTTTGAGTAATCTTGTGTATTTCAGTGCTTTTTATTAAACTGGAAATCTTTTTGTTAGACTTTGGAACTTGCCAGGAATCCAGCAATGATGCAAGAAATGATGCGAAACCAGGACCGAGCCTTGAGCAACCTAGAAAGTATCCCAGGGGGATACAATGCTTTACGCCGCATGTACACGGATATTCAGGAGCCAATGCTGAGTGCTGCACAAGAGCAGGTCAGGCCCTGGGAATAGCACTGTCTAATACATGTGATATGTGTGATTGAAGAATATTTTTATACAGAATGTGATTGCGTTAGAAAATAGTTCAATGTTATTGAATACAAAATTTTAAGATCCTTTGTGTCTTTTATTACAGTTCGGTGGTAATCCATTTGCTTCCTTAGTGAGCAACACATCTTCAGGTGAAGGTAGTCAGCCTTCTCGTACAGAAAATAGAGATCCATTACCCAACCCATGGGCTCCACAGACTTCTCAAAGTTCTTCGGCTTCTAGTGGCACCACCAGCACTGTGAGTGGTACTGCTGGTAGTGCTACCAGTGGCACTACTGGGCAGAGTACTAGTGGGCCAAATTTGGTGCCTGGAGTAGGAGGTATGTATATAATTATTAATGATTTTTTTGGTATCTTAATAATGAAAATAATTACCATATTATTGTTCTTTGTGCTTTTGTGTGAGTGTATAATTTGTATTGTTTTGAGAAGGAGGATAAAATTGTGTACTTCAAAGGTACAACTTGATTTTTTTTTTTTTTTTTTTTTTTTTTTTTTGAGACAGGGTCTCACTTTATAGTTCAGGCTGGCCCTGAGCCCACTATGTAGCCCAGGCAAGCCTCGAACTCAGCAATCCTCCTGCCTCTGCCTCCCGAGTGCTGGGATTACAGGCGTGAGCCACCACGCCCGGGCACTGTGGTATGTGATAGTGATTGCTGGTGGGCGTGAGTCAGCACACCCAGCATTGTATGTGGTTACAGGGGATGGAACTCAGGGCCTTGCACTTGGGAGGCAGGCACTGGAACCACTGAGCTAAATCTTCGGCCCACAACTTGATGTTTTGACCTATGTACACTGTAGACGTATTAAATCAAGCTCATTAACATTCATGTCACTTCATATAATTTCTTGGATGAGGAGAATAGGCTGTTAGCAATTTTCAGGTATTTAAGTATGTTAGTATTGTTGTCACCATGTCATATGTTCTGTATATTACATGTTGAGAATTTACATAAAGATGTTGAGCAAAGGAAAGTAGCACATTGCGGCAACAGGGAACAGTGAAAGAACATACTCAGCTCATGGAGGACTGGTCCACTTTCCTTTTCAAGGGTTCTCTCCAGTGATCTAACCTCCTTCCATGAGCCCTGCCTCCTGAAGTTCTACCACCACCTATACATATGGGCCTTGGGGACACGGATCCTAACCATAGCAGTCTTAACATGTAAGGAAGTCCTTATATCCTTGGCATGTAGGAAAGATGAACTGGAAATACGGGCACATTTCCTGCAAGGTGTGAGTGCTTGAATATATTTTAGGAAATGCCTGAGTCTTGGCAGAGGACAGTTGGTATTATGGATAAGGAACTTTAAAAAATGGAGGGAGTAACTGATGACCAAAGTGTTATTTTTTTTTTTTATAGAATGCAAGTTTGTGGGTATAACACAGGTTTAGTAAACATTGAAGTAGTACCTTTTTTTTGAGGTAGGGTTTTAGACTTTTTTTGAGACAGGGTTTCGCTTTGTAGTTCAGACTGGCCCTGAGCTCACTATGTAGCTCCACCAAGTCTCAAACTCAGCAGTTCTCCTGCCTCTGCCTCCTGAGTGCTGGGATGACAGGTGTGAGCCACCATGCCTGGCACTGTGCTATGTGATACTGCTGGTGGACATGAGTCACCACATCCGGTATTGTTGTATGTGGTTACCAGGGATTGAACCAGTGACCTTGTGCTTGCTAGGCAGGCACTAGAATCACTGAGCTAAATTTCGGGCCCTAGAGTGTCAGGTTTTTTTTTTTTTTCTTTTGAGACATGGCCTTGCGTTGTAGATCAGGCTGGCCCTGAGTTTACTATGTAGCCCAGGCAAGTCTCAAACTCAGCAGTCTACCTGCCTCTGCCTCCCAAGTGCTGGGATTACAGGTGTGAGCACTATGCCCAGCATAGATTGTCAGTTTTGAGATTTGCTTTGCAATGTGGGCTGTCCATGAGCTCACTATGTAGCCCAGGCTGACCTCTAGCTCGAAGTGATCCTTCAGCTTCCCAATAATAGGTATGTGTCACTGTGCCTACCATTTTTAAATCAAGAAAAGATATCCTGTATTCTACTTACGGATTTGATTCTTACTTTCCTTTGAGAGAGATGCATTGTTAATCACTTTAAGAATTATAGAGCAGAGAGAGCTGAGATTTTAACTGATACCCTGATTATTAGACTTTTTTCTTTTTAATGTTGATAATAGCAATTTGTGTCTAACAAAAAATCAGCTTTATAATTTGTTACTGAGGTTTTTAATTTGATAATGTTCCAATATTGTGTGTTAACGTTGCCATCAAAGGCATCAAGAACTAGCAAAAATGAACATATTCTGCCAATTGTCAGTGTGTTTATACAGTACTAAGATTCTTACCCAACTCTTTGAAGTTTGGCCCTCATTACGCACACACACACACACACACACACACACACACACACACGAAGGTAAAATTTTTGACTCATCTTTTCCTTGTGAGCACTTAATCTTGAAAGTGAGGTAGCAGTAGCCAGGCATTTTAAAGGTTTTGCCAACTGGCAAAATTAGAAGTGTTGATCATAAGAAAAGAGATTTTCCTTTTTTTATGGTGACATTATAATGTAGCAGTAATCTAGTTTTTCCTCAGAGATACCTAGTAATGAGAAGAGTGTGCCTTCAGGGAATAAGATTTTGTTTAATTGGGGTCCACAGTGTTCTGTCTTAAAATTTTTCTAATGTCCAGCACTCGGGAGGCAGAGACAGGAGGATTGCTGAGTTCGCGGCGGCTTGCCTGGGCACCATAGTGAGCTCAGGGCCAGCCTGAACTACAAAGTGAGACCCTGTCTCAAAAAGCAAAAAAAAAAAAAATTTTCTAATGTCCATTTGTTAGTATGGATGGTATTGGACTTCGTACCTCCTTGGAGATATGAGCTCATTTCCAAAGTATATGACTTGCACAGTATTTATATTCATCAGTTTGGAAGGCATTTATAGAATCCTATTAGAGAACTTCACATTGAGCATGCCATTGCATTGCAGATCAGTTTTAAAATCGTGAGTAACATTTGCTGACCCATTAAGGAATGCCATTCAGAATTGTTAGTGGTGTTTGTTTGTTTTTTTTTTTTGAGACAGGGTCTCGCTTTATAGTTCAGGCTGGCCTTGAGCTCACTATGTGGCCCAGGCAAGCCTGGAACTCAGCAATCCTCCTGTCTCTGCTCCCGAGTGCTGAGATGACAAGCCTGAGCCACCATGCCCAGCATTGTATGTGGTCATCAGGATCAAACTCAGGACCTTGCACTTGTGAGGCAGGTGCTGGAACCACTGAGCTAAATCTACAGCCCTGTTAGTGGTGTTTTTAATTTGAACATCAGTGTTGTGCCCGATATCGCTAATTCTTGGGGCAGGGATTGTTCTCAAAAGGTTAACATTGATTTGGCTGCTGATGACTTGCCTTGATTGGCTACCATGACACTTGGAAATTTAACTTTGGTTGCATCCTAATTTTCAGTTTTTAATTTTGCAAAGAAATTAGCTGCAATGAGATCTTTGTTCAATCTTACAATTTTTTTATGATCATTGCTTATCAGTAAGGAATATTGTGATAATTGCTTATTCTTGTTTCTGTACATGGTAAAAATCCTTAATGCCATCACATAGTCCATTTTCCTCTTTCTTCTTCTAACATGATTGGTTTGCATTGGTAGTTAAGAGAGCAGGGCGCCGCAGCACCTCCGTGACACGAATCAGTCATAGGAGCAGCGTTGTGAGCAGTGATTATACTACCGTCTGTTACATGTGCTCGCTGCTCTGCTCTTGCAGCACAAAGGCACCACGGACAATAAAGGAGTCTGAATGACTCTGGTAATGAGATGGCATTTACAGATCCTGAAATTTGAATTTGGCGTACTTGGCACATTTCACAATATATTCATTAGATTTTTTTTTCCTCAGCCACTTAAAAATATAAAGTTATTTACCTTATGGGCTGTACGAAAACAGGTTTGTGGGTCAGATCTGCCCTGTAGTTTGCTAACCTGTTTTATGATATTCTTGGGCACTGCTATGTGTAATAAAACTAAATTGAAATTTCCAGTTTGAGAAAATAGCAGAAAAATTATAAACAACAGAATTATAATAAACTAAAAAGTGGAAACAGTTGAATAAAAGTATATCAGATGATGAACAAAAGAGAAATGAGAAAACTAAGGAGTTAAGTCAATGTAAGTTCTAGGATATACTTGGTTTGACTATATCTAGTCTGCAGTTAGTTTCCAGACAGTATTTCCCCAAATAGTTCAGTCTTCACAGTGAATACATGTAAATGTAGCTATAACTGCAAAAAAAGAAGAGAAAAATGAGAACAATCACAAGCATTTACATACTAAGTAATGCAGTGATTGCAGATGCCTTATAAAGTAGTGTATTTGTTCCCTTTTACAGATGGGGAAATGGCATTGTGAAGAAGCTGAGCAACTTACCGAAGGTGGCATAGTTAGGATGGGTTTGAACTAGATAATCTAGCTCCAGCTGGCACTGTGAGTCACTGTGCCCCTAAGTGTGAAGCCTGGCGTCTCACTCAGTGAAGTGTCCCATGAATCCTGGAAGGTTTAGGCAGAGGCGGAGGCTCTGCCTCTGTACTGCTCCCAGGCGCAGAGGTCTCCTTCATTTTTCAGTGTGAGCGCACTGAGTGCCGACTGTGATTCTCACCAGGCATGAGCGCTTTCACACCTGCGAGAGACCTGGCTCGCACTTACATTAACTTTAGAACCTAGTCCTGCCACTAGATATGGCTGTACTGGAAATGTAACCAGAGCTTTAAACTCCTACTGGTATATGCTTGGCATGTACTTTGGGATATCTCAGTTTATTCTTTCTTAGTTCAATATGTATTTAATATGTACAAGTAAGTCCTGCTTAGCATGCATTCCAGTACCCTTAAGCAGATGCCTGAAACCAGAGTACTCATTCACATATACTTTATTTTTTGTTATGCATACATACACAGATTTAATGCTTTTTCTTTCCATTTTAACTAAGCACTTAATCATGAATGGTGACCTTAACTTTGCAGTTTGAGAGGCAATGACGCAACCAGTGTGAACTTCTTCACATTTTTATAGCCACAACTTTTTTCCTTACTGTTGATCTTAGCAACCTCATCATGATTTTCTTTTTTTTCTTAAGTGATAAATCTTTACCTCTTTGCTTATGAGAGCACAAAGTGTCTCTGAATTTCCAGAAACACATCTCTTGTGCTTTAGAGTGTTATTGAGTAAAATAAGGGTTACTGGAATACCCTGCTGCTTGTGACAGATAGGTGGGCAACAAATGCAGTGTGGGTGTCCTGGATAGCGGGCGCAGAGCCGGAGCCAGAGCATCATGGTGCTTCTTGGGACAACAGGCAACTTAAAATTCCATGTATTGTTATTTCTGGAATCTTCCATTTAATATTTTGGGACCACAGTCAGTCATGGGTAATTGAAGCACATGAAGCGAATCTATTGGTAGATTATACTCATCTAGTTGCTAAAATTTAAGTGCAGTGTGTATTGTATTTTAAGTTTTCACTTTTATGTGTTCCTTAATATGTCTTTTTTTCCCAAAACAAACTTTAGCTAGTATGTTCAACACACCAGGAATGCAGAGCTTGTTGCAACAGATAACTGAAAACCCACAGCTTATGCAGAACATGCTGTCTGCCCCCTACATGAGAAGCATGATGCAGTCTTTGAGCCAGAACCCTGACCTAGCTGCACAGGTGAGTTTGGGATTGCAGGAGAAAGGACTGCAGAGGGAACTGAAGTAATAACCTAGTCCAGTGATGGATTCTGGAACAAGTGCATTGTGCCAGCAGTGTAGGTAAATTACATCTCTAGTGTTCATGAATGATACATCATGAATAATCATTTCTGCCATTCATTGGCTAGAAAAAGTGCTGTTCATTAACCGTAATGTAGTACAGATTTTACGTTCTAGCTATACATATTGAGATAGATTAGTATAAAAGTTTCTGATTGCTCTGTGTTTTGAGGTAAAACTTGTATAAAATCGAATTCTAAAAGTGATTGAGACAGTATCAGTACAGTTGAAATGCCTATGTGTGGTTAGACTTCTCAGATTGTAATATTATGCTAAACATTGTACCTATAAATCAACCTGAAATTGTTTGTTAAAAGCAAAAGATGGGGGTCAGGGATTTAGCTCAGGTGAAAATGCACCTACTTCAGAAGCACAAAGGCCTGAGTTTGATCCCCAGTACTGCTAAAAAAAGCAAAGTGTGAGTTGTGGAAACATTGTTACTCTTTTCAATATAGGTCCCCCCAATCTAGTCAATATTCTGGTCTTTCATTCTTTTACTAATTTTATTCATTTATGAGAAGACCAAAAGAACATTAATGACTCAACATTGG
The DNA here is from genome assembly GCA_004025085.1 of Thryonomys swinderianus. NCBI lineage: Eukaryota > Metazoa > Chordata > Mammalia > Rodentia > Thryonomyidae > Thryonomys > Thryonomys swinderianus. The sequence continues at coordinate 10,387 of PVIC010008218.1, forward strand.
CTGAATTATTCAGGATGACCTGGAAAGCTTTGAAAATAGTATGGATGCTTGGGTTTCAACCCCACCCTTGAGGGTTTTGATATAATCGGATTAAGTGCTTATTTATTTAGGTGCCTCAAGTTCTCTTGGTGATTCTGCACCAGGGGCTTGAAAACCAGGAGAATGGAAAATAAGCTTCAGTAGTCTATAGTTTATATTTGTTGCTTTTTAAAAATAGCTTCTGGAAAAAAATAGCTTATGGTCTAGTCTCTAGTCTCAGGTGCTTGAGTCTAACATAGGATTACAAGTTTGAGGCCACCCTGGAAACTTAGGGAGACACTGTCTCAAAAATAGCTAAGCAGGGATTCATGTGCCTGCCTAGCAAGTGTAAGGTCCTGAGTTCGATCCCTGGTCACCACGTACAATACCAGGTGTGATGACTAACGACCGCCAGCAGTCAGTTCCACATACCACAATGCCTGGCATGGTGTCTCTTGCCTGTCATTCCAGCACTTGGGAGGCAGAGGCAGGAGGATTGCTTAGTTGGAAGCTGGCCTGAGCTACATAGTGAGCTTAGGGGCCAGCCTGAACTACAAAGCAAGACCCTGTCTCAAAAAAAAAAAAAAAAAAGCTAAGTCAGTAGATACGTAAATGAGGCTGACATGTATCTAGTTCAGTGGTACAGTGCATGCCTAACACACATGTGGCCCTTTGTACTTAGTCTCATTCTAAAAACCTTTTCATTATTTCAGGTGAACTGCTTTTTATTGTCTAAACTGTAAGACCACAGTGATAAAAACATATTGCAGATGTTTTTGAGGTATAATCTTTATTACTTATTTGTGCCCTCAAAAAATTTGTGAAATTGGGTGAGGTGCAGCGGTAATTCCATCACGGTTGGGAGGTAGAGGCCCTCTAGTATAGATAGCTCTTGGAATTTGTGGCTGAGACTGTTTTAAAATTAAGAAGGGTTAGAGATACAACTTGGTGTGAAGGTCTGAGGTCGGGAGTGCTGGTATACTGGGATAGATATAAAACAAGTTTTTAGGAACTTTCTTTTTTTTGAGACAGGGTCTCTCTTTGTAGTTCAGGCTGGCCCTGAGCTCACTATGTAGTCCAGGCAAGTCTCAAACTCAGCAGTCCTCCTGTCTCTGCCTCCTGAGTGCTGGGATTACAGGCATGAGCCACCATGCCCGGCAGGAACGTTTTTATATTTAAAATTAGGCATATAGTGGGCACAGGGTACATTTATGAACGATTATTTTTAGTAATATGAAAATTACCAGACTGAGTTACTGCTATTAAATACCCAATTTAATGTAGTCAGAGATATTTTTGTTAGTGAATAGAGCTAAAATATTCCATTTGTTTAAAATAAATGTACAGTAATTATGTAGAGTGCTCCTATTTATATGTCTTCCAATGTGTATTTGGCCATCTGATACTGTGTGAGTGTGATCTTGCTTGTGCAGTATGACTGAAGTGATCACATTCCCGGTTTCACATTATATAATGATAGGTCTGTGTTTATAGAGGCCTTGTGCCCTTCCACATGCTTTTATTGGGTAACACAAAATTGACAAAGTGCTCTGTGTAGATTCTTTTATTATAGGCATTTTGGGAATTTGCACAATGTTCTTTAGCTATCAAATTAGGAAAGTGTACAGTTTTTCTATTCTGCCTTTTTTCTTTTTTGAGACAGGGTCTTGCTTTGTAGTTCAGACTGGCCCTGCTTCAGTATGTAGCCCAGGCTAGCCCTGAACTCTGTAATCCTCCAGCCTCAGCCTCCTGCTGAGATGACAGGGGTGAGCCAGGGGTGAGCCATCACGCCCAGTACTGTGGTATGTGGTTATCCGGGATCAAATTTGGGACCTTGTACTTGCTAGGCAGGCAGCAGAACCACTGAGCTAAATCTCCAGCCTTTCTGTTCTACTTTTGATTTTCATATATTCAAATACTTACTGAACTTTTCATAGTAATTGTAATATGCAGTCAGGTAAGTTAGTGAAAAGTAAATGTAATACTTCATTAGTACATTTATTAAAAATACTGTACTTGACTAAGCAGGTTGGTTGTCCTCAAATAGGCATTAGTTTACTTACATAAACTTACTGGTCACTTTGAAAATACATACCATATATCAGTAAAACTGTGTCTAACTTTTTTCTTTGATTATTGTGTTTAACTAACCAGTCAGCCTTGCCACAACAGATAAATTAAAGGAGGGAGGGGGATTTTTCTCTTCCAGCATGTATAGGTATTTGCTCTTAAATATGGTTAACTATTTGAGGGCAAGGATCATTTCCATCCCAGACTTTGGACAGGTAAATAGGCTATTAGTAAATCATTGTTAGTTGACTTTTTACTTTGGGGGAAATGCTATAAATTTTTTTCAAAGCTATGAGAATTTCATAGTTTCTGGTTTTGCTGATTGTGTATTGTAATCTTATTTTCAGGTTTTCCAACGTCATGTTAACATTGGCCCTGACTTTTAAGTTCTTAACACCTGTTGAAGGTTAGGCGATGTGCCACTTCTCTCATCTCTGGTGGTAGTGAGGTGAATCCAGATGTTAATCTTGGTGTTCTCTCATGGATTTACATCTTCCAGGTCTTAACACATTTTAACTTTTTCGAGAGGATAGTTGGCTACCTTTTGGCTGATTTTTCACCTAGCAGCTCCATTTCTGGCAAGTTGGTTGCTGTTTTGTGGTGTTATTTTTCTGGACCTCATACTGGCTGTCTTGCAGTAGGCAGGTAGATAACAGTGTTTCAGATCTGGATTTTCTCTGTGCTTGCCCCTTGGATGTGGAGGTTTCTAAGCAAGCCATGTAGTTTCATGTTTTGATGTTTATCCTGTCAGTGTAGCAGAAAACGTTTTTACGTGAGAGCCAGTTAACTCCCATTTTTCTTTCAAAGGCAAAATTCACCTTTACTCAAGGAAAAGCCTAAGAGGAATGATTGCTTTCACTTTTTAGGATATTGCATGTCATTATCATAATCACCATTTTCACTGAGAGAGAAGATGCCCCCCCAGCTCTCTTGTGGACAGTATTTCCCTTTCTTCTTTTTAATTTGTTCTGCCTTCCTTCCGTTTAAGTGCCTGCTTCGGCTGTTGGGGGAAGGTAGAATATTAAACAAGGTACATTACTTGTTTCAGATATTTCCAGTTAAAATTGTTTGAACACTTGCCCCATAGATGATGCTGAATAATCCCCTATTTGCTGGAAATCCTCAGCTTCAAGAACAAATGAGACAACAGCTCCCAACTTTCCTTCAACAAGTGAGTAAGAAAAGATGCTAGCTATCTTCGGTAATGATTTGTTTGAAATAGTTTGATGATGAACATTTTCCTTCTCTTCTCTGGCTGATAGCAAAACATAGACTAGATGATACTGCTCCCGTTTTGTAGGAATTCAGCTTGATCCCGTCTGAGCCCCATTTCACTGCTGATCTTTGCTTGTATTTCTTAAACATAAATTCTGAGGAAAGAACCTTGTTTTTGAGAATTTAGGATTTTGAGTGCTTTGTTAATACCATAAGCCATTTCCCTTCACTTTACTAACTTAGAAGAGCTTCTTTGTGTCATGTTATACTTTGTGGTTTTAATCTTGAGTAACAGGAAAGAGCTACCCTATTTTACTTCACAGGTTTGGTTTCTTTGTAATGTTATAATTTCTTCCAGATTAGTAGAATGCCTGTTTTCTAAGGGGTAGATCTCATTTCCTCATATTGGAATTAGTAACATTACAATTGTCAGTGTTTTCATGTAAGAAAGTTTTAGTATAAAAATGTACTTGAGATTGCTATGGCACTTTATTATTTAAAAAGATAAAAGAAAGTCAGTCTTGGTTGTTTTGAAACTGGTAGTGCTGAGTCTTTATATATTATGCATATGATTTTCAGGCCTGTAAACCATTATCCAGGGTTAATTGGTGTCCTTGATCTTATTGTAAATGATGTAAGCCAACTTTTTGGTCAGTCATATGGTGTCTATTTGGAAGTAGTGAGCTGAACTGAGGATATACGTGTTAACCTCAAATGTGGACCTATTGTTTTTGTGTACACTTTTAAAATTGTTACTTCAGCAACAGGTAATACTTGGTTAGGAGGAATGTGCGGCTTTCATTATATTACCATGTGGTACAAATTGTGCATTTGGAATTTGTCTCTTAGAAATACTTTCTTCTATTGGAGAAGGGAAAGTTGTGGCATCCAGAGTAGCTCCTGATTGCTCTCTGTTACAAAACTGGCTTTGATAATGGGCTTGGGAGGAGGTCAAATAGTGATTTTCACAGGTTTGCTGTCAAAGAGGAGAACTTATGTTTATTTTGGGAAATAAATTATGGATTACCAGTGTTTGTGAGTAAGATTTTAGATATTCTCCAAAAACAGAAAGGTTGTAAAAATTTACATTCACTGGATTTAATTCTTTTGTAACCATTGTTTTTCTTTCTTCCTTAGATGCAGAATCCTGATACACTATCAGCAATGTCAAACCCTAGAGCGATGCAGGCCTTGTTACAGATCCAGCAAGGTTTACAGACTTTAGCAACAGAAGCCCCTGGCCTTATCCCAGGGTAAGTTTATTTGGGGAAGATTATGAAAGTGCAAAATGGTTACTTCCTCTGAAGATTGAGATTGAATATCATTTTGCTGTTTAATTTTTTTGGTTGAGATTAGTATTAGAGTTTTCAAAATCACAAATGTTTGTTTAAGAAGATTTCTCCTATGCTGAAATGTGATTTGAGGGGTCAGGGATGTAGTTCTGCCGATGCCTGCCTGGCAAGCAAGAGTCCCTGAGTTAGCTTCCTGGTACCAAAAATAAAGGGGCAGTTTGATGTACTGTCTTACCTGATCAGGGCTGGCTCCTGTTATTTGTGCTTTTCCTAGATTGACTCCAGGTCTGGGAGCGCTAGGAAACACTGGAGGCTCTTCAGGAACCAACGGGTCTAACGCTGCACCTAGTGAAAATCCAAGCTCCACAGCAGGCACCACTGAACCTGGACACCAGCAGTTCATTCAGCAGATGCTGCAGGCGCTTGCTGGAGTAAACCCTCAGGTGACAGTTCTTTTTTCTATTAAAGTTTTGCATACTCTCACTTTAGAATGCTCTAAAAGGAATAAAGAAGTAGCAGCCCTTCAGTGCTTAAGCCAGTGAAGAGCATGACTGTAAAGATACTGAATCCAAAAACTAACATTACAGAAATTGTTAAACTTTGATGGTTTATAGGTAATCTTTTATTTTTTTAGAAGTAGCCTTTTAGAAATGTATTCCTCTTAAAGTCTCCATCTGAATATCATTTGAAATGTACTTTGTTATATAAAGGTTTGTTTGGGATGGATAGAAATTTGATTGATACTCAATATCTCCAAGATGTTTATTCTATTGTTAGGATTTCTTTCAAAGTAAAATACCAATTACTTCACTCTATTACCCACTGTACTACCTCTAGTGGTAATGTGCGTGTTGTATTTCTACACCTTAAAAATGCTGGACCCCCCCCAGTGATATTTTTGCATCTGTAAATGCTACTGGTTTTGCTAAAAAAGCACCATTAAATTAGGATGATTCCCAGTTCAAACTTAAGGTTGGTCCCAAACTTCTTCATGGAAAAAATGTTTTAAGGTTGGTTTGATAGGCTGAATTCTACCTGTTCCCCAAAATTGGCATGTGTTTGCGA
>PVIC010008218.1:16146-40449 GCA_004025085.1 Thryonomys swinderianus
AAGTTAAACCACCTCTAAATCTGTCATAAATTGGCCAGGATTTAATGTGGCTGAATTATAATAGCTAGTAATATAGTTTATGAGCTGAAACCAGATTCAAATGGTTAGTACAGAAATTGAATCCACATTCTAAGCCTCATTGGAACTTTGGATGTTTACACATAAGGACATTGGCTTATCAAAAAGTTACTCAGCAGGCGGGTAGTTACTCAAAACGAGTTATCTAACTAATTTTAAAGTATAATGGCTGAACCTAGGGACTTGTGCATGCCGAATGTGTGACCTACTACTGGTTTGCATGCCCAGGCTTTTTTTTTTTTAAGACACATGATGAGAAATAAACTGGGCTAAAATTACTTGTTTATTTCTGCATAGTAGGAAATGAAGACAGAGCCTTGTACATGCTGGTCTAGACCACTACCCCTGACTTATATCCTTGTCTAATACTGATGGGATTTAAATATGTGAGATCTGCTTCAAAAGAAACATTGCTTTTTTTTTTTTTTTTTTTTTTTTTTTTGCAGTGCCAGGTATTGAACTTGGGCCCTTGTGCATCCAAGGTTGGCGCAGTGCCACTTGAGTTAAATCCCCAAGAAACATTGCTTTTAAAGCTCGGTGTGTCAGCATGTTAGAAACAGCTAAATTTCTAAAAATTGAGGCAGGGCCCAGACTGGTTTCCTTTAGAATTTATCTTTCTGTTTTTAAACAGCTACAGAACCCAGAAGTCAGATTTCAGCAACAACTGGAACAGCTCAGTGCAATGGGGTTTTTGAACCGAGAAGCAAACTTGCAAGCACTGATAGCAACAGGAGGTGACATCAATGCGGCCATTGAAAGGTTACTGGGCTCTCAGCCATCATAGCAGCATTTCTGTATCTTGAAAAAATGTAATTTATTTTTGATAACGGCTCTTAAATCTTTAAAATACTTGCTTTATTTCATTTTGATTCTTGGAATTCTGTGCTGTTCTAAACAAGCCCAAAACGGTGTATTTTAAGGTGGAATGCAGTAAGATGTGTGGGTCTTTCTGTGTTTTTCTTCTGTGGAACAGTGGGAATCAATGCTTTTCATTTAAGGCTACTGCATGCATGAAACATTTCTGCAGTCACTGTAATTTTTTAAAAGCATCACCTCTTATAGTTGGGTGAACAGATTTGTCCTGCATCTGTCCAGTTTATTTGCTTTTTAAACATTAGTCTATGGTAGTAATTTATGTAGAATAAAAACATTAAAAAGAAGTAAATCATTTGCTCTGTAATTTGTGGTACAATATTGCTTATTGTGACTCTGGCATGTATTTTTGCAACAAATGCTGTAAGATTTATACTACGGACAACTTTTGCTCTATTTGTATACAGTATAAAGAGCATATCCGGGACCACATTTTTAGAAATGTGCTATGTGATAGGTTGTATGCACAGAGCACTTGTAACCGACGACGTAAGGCAAGGAAATACTTCTGAAGCGTAGTGTTTCCTACCTGTGTGGAATCTTACAGCCTCTCTGGTGACAGCACCCAGCAAAGAGTGCCAGACAGTACAGTAGAGAAGCTGATTCTGGTTGTCTGTGTAAGGACATATAATTGTACAGACAGCGTAATGTGACGTTGTCTCAGCCTTCAGAGATGGATTGTAAATTACCTTAGTCCTTGTTCAGATGGAAGGAGCTCCGTAGCTTGTAACCTAAAATGCCTTTGCTAGGACTTTGCAGCTTCTCCCTTATGTAGTTTAAGAGACATTACAATTCACAATTGAAATGTTGCTTTCACTGAAATTGTTAATGTTTCAGTTACTTTTAATTATCATATTAAAAGTAGAACTATCTTTTGGGTTTATCAGTTTTCTCATGCACAGGCAGTATGTGAATTTAAAATGATCTGTGAGCCACTTATTTCTGAAGTGTTGGGATAGTTCTATAAAAAACTAGTTAAATATTGTACTTCTCAGAGCCTCAGAGAAAGGGAATTTGGGGGAGGGGGGGAGACGGAGTTGATCCTGTTTGGGCCAGCCTAAACTAAGTAACACTGGCAACCGAGATTCTGTTAGAGTTTCTGTGCGCTTAGTATAGTAATGAAGTGTCATTGGGGTGAAACACAAAGAGCCGTTTTAACGATGTTGAGTACATTGGGCTGTTCTGCAGCCTTGTTCTTCCCTCCCCAGAGAAGTTCTGTTGGCCGAAAGCTCCAGCTGTTGGGGTGATACATTCCTTTAGGACCAATTAAAACATAACTTGGAGGTCAGTAATATATTCGGCTGACTCTGGTTCAGTATTCTCTTAGGTCATTGTATTCTCTCATGTACGATACAAGAATTATAATGTTAAAGTAACCTGAGTTCAGACCAATAAAATCAAGGAAAATACAGGTTGAATTCCATTAATTCTATAAGTTGCTTGCTATTGCTAAAGGTCGAGAGGCTAGACTGCCCACGGTCTGCATGCTGTGGGGGTCCTTTCCCCAGGAGAGAGACGTGCCCCGCGGTCCCAGCGGGAGGAGCGGGCGGGCTGTTGTTGAGACGCCTTCTGTGGCTTTGCGCTGTCCACCTGGTGCCTCGGCCGGTGGAAAGACGTCTGTGCTGACGAGTGGCAGCGTACAGTGTGGGACAGTGTCATAACCAATTTGATGAATTATTAATCACAAAGTAACAATAAATCTCTAGCTTTTACACTTGGTTTGTCTTGTCTCTTTTGTAGAAAGAAAAAGACGACTTCAACTTACTTTAACTATATCCTCTAAAAGTTTCTAGAGTTGATTTATCCTAGTTCTCGTCACAACTTGGATTATTCATTAGTGATTTTTAAAAATTTATCCTATGAAAGTGTTGGGTGCGCAGCGTACTGTGTTGTATGTTAAAGAGCCAGAAATGATGTGACCCAGCCGCTCCTGCTTTTCTTTCTTTTCTCCTAGTTGTGTGACTTTCAGTAAAGCGTCATGATTTTTAAAATTTTAAATGTAATAGTGAAGCCTCTGCAGTTTACTAGACTGGGCAGTTTCTTCCTGTGAACTGCTACAGTGGTATTTAGTATTTTTGTTGTTTCTAATGTGTTTATCCTGCTTCTAAACATTTGTTAAAAATTCACTTCTAAAGTCAGCCTATCCATTATTTACAATTTCTTGGCTTTTTGGTGGTAAGAAAGCTATATACATTCAGTAGAAACCCTACTTCAAATTTTGAATTTTGATATTTTTCCCATATTAGAAATAAGTGGTAAAACATTCTGGAGATGCTAGAGAAAGGTGGCAGTGGTGAAGCCGTATCTCCCAGTTAGGGATGAGGGCAAGAAGACCCATTTTCTAAGAATGTCGTGCTGCTGTACACTGTGGTGTTGAGTAGGTTAAATATGTTAAATGTACTATTAATGATATTTTCAGCGTCTGTTAGGTGTATCTGAAAGGGATCCAGTAGTAAGTTGAATATCTAAACTTGAAATTCTTCAAAGATACTTAAAATGTGTTAGGCTTAAATTGTTCTTTCATATCAGATTTTTTTAGTACAAGTTGAAAAAAGGATGCAATGGTGAAAACACTTAAGGATTTTATTTCCCAAGCAGACTGTTCCTGGTATCTTAAACAATAGAAAATACTGAGCAATCAGATAGTGGCCTTTTTATATTCAGAATCTTGGATGTCACGCTTGACTTAAGCATACGGAGAAAGATGGCCTGATGGGAAGAGACGTTATTACTGTGTTAATTTGAGAGGCAAGTCGTGACAGGTTGAATAAAGATTTACATGTTAGTGACAAGTAAAGCTAGGCCCTGTGTGGACATGTACGCTTACGTGAACTTGGTTAACGAGAACAAGGTGGTGTGCTGTGGGCGCGTACTACGAGTTGTTCATCCCCCTGGGGTTAATAACAGTGGTAGAAGGTAAGGACAGCCTGCAGTGAAGAGCTCTGTTTAAAGTTGTTTGATCTAGCTTTTTCTACTCTTGCTGCACCACTGCTTTTCTAGACTGCTTTTCTTTTTCTTTTCTTTCTTTTTTTTTATTTCTTGGTTCCAGGGATCACACTCGGGGCCTTATGCATGAGAGGCAGGCGCTGGAACCTCTGAGCCAAGTCCCCGGCCCCTGGACTGATTTTCAAGGTAGTGCCATGGCCAGTGAACCACCTGCAAGAGAAGCTGTACTTAGCAGATCTCCCCTGTGCTGCTGCACATTGGCACTGAGCTATTCTCTTTGGCTTATATGATTCCTGCCATTCTTTCTGGGTTCAGTTTTTAAAGTCTTTCTAAATTTTGCTGATCCCTGATTTATTTATGAATTGCTTAGCCTATACCATCAGTTGCTGTTTCTTCTCATTTACCTTAAAACACTTTATTACATTTTTCTATTTTAAAATTGTCTTTAAGTGAAATCAAGTTCTTGATTTATCTTCTTTCATCAGCATCCATTGCCTCAGAAAATTAACATTTATTGAACATCTACTGAACGTGAAGTTCTTTTCTAATCAAAAGTGTAATAAAGGGTCTGTCGACAGGAGGCTGCAGTAGTAGAATGTAGGCAGACAGACAGTAAACAAAATGCATATATTGCCTCCCGGGTAATGTTTAGTACTTCAGTGAAAAATCAACAATGTAAAGAGGCCAGCTAGGTCTGGAGGAAGGGGTTCTTGTGTAAGGTAGCTGGACAGGGCTCATTGAGAAGGTGACGTTTGCACAGAGATTGGAAGCGTATTTTGAGGGATGGTGTGTGAGCAGTTTGCTAATGCAGGGGCTACCTAGTGAAAAATCCCTGAGGTGTGAGTGTCCTAAGTGTGTTCTCAGCACGAGGAGTCCACTGTGGCTGGGCAAGGTGAGCTCTAAAGAGAGGAAGATCGGAGGGAGGCGGGCAGGGGCTCAGGTTTCTGCCAGGGAGGACTTGTTACTGCGCTCAGATTTGTGTCCCCTTCCCAGGGTGTATAATTTGCAGTGTGGAGCTGGGAAGGGAGGTTACGTCTCTGACAAGTGCTACGTGAGAAGCCCTGGCCTAGACCAGCAGAGCCAGGTGGGAGCGGGGAGCCTTGCAGCGGGGTGATCTGGGTGGAGACCTAGGTGCTCGGGCCGCGCTGGCAGTGGAGGGTTTGGGTAAATGGTGTGTAGGCCAGAAGTGCCAGGATAGAGGCAGGGGCACGAAGCAGGTGGAAAGGACAGAGCTGAAGTTTGGTTTTGCCACTGTAAGCTGGAGGGCCCCGACTGGACGTGAGGCGAGGCTCCTGAGAAAGCAGTGGAGGGCGCTGCTGGACAGGGGAGCCCAGGCGTAGGCGAGAGCGGAGCGGTCCGAGAGGGGCGCGTGTGAGGAGCCGGGCCTGCTGGCCGTGTGCGTGCTGCGGCACCGGCGACACGCCGTGGACTGGGCTCTGGCCCTCGTGCGTGGCCGCAGGTACAAGATCGTGGTGCTCAGAGTGGACGGAGGACGCGGGGCACAGAAAGGGGGAGGCTGTCGGGAGAAGAGCGCGTGGGGCTGTGCACGTTTACCCTTCGGTGTTTTTGCTCTGGCTGAGAAGTGTTTGTACTTTAGTGGCGGCGGAGTTGGTGGCGTGAACATTTCCTCCCAAAAGCACAAAGAGTAAAGGAGTTACTGTACAACAAGCTCCTGCTTCCCAGAGGAGTTTAAAAGCAGCCAGAGCCGGCACCTTCGCTGCGCAGGCCGACAGGAGGGCGTGTGGCACGCGTGCCTCAGGTGGGACCGGCCCCGGCAGCCTCGGTCCGGTCTGGTCCGGTCCGGTCCGGTCCGGCCCGGTCCGGTGCAGCTCAGGGGTGAGCAGCCCTTGGCGCAAAGGGCAGGCAGCTCCGTCTCGACCTTTGTACTTGGATAAGGATGAGGAGAAATAAGTTGAAATTTGCTCACAGCCAGGACAGTGAAGAAGCATACATTGTAATGTGTTCATTACTTGTGCATGTAGTCTAGATGTTTTTTTAAGCTTTTCAGATATTTATTTGATTTCTTACAGCTCCTAAAGAGGACAGAATTTCCACCGACATGCATGTTGTTTCTCTTACGACAAAAGATGTTAAAGTATGAGTTGTTTTTTTCCTAAACCCAAACCTCAGGATTCAGGTTTAATTGGCCCTTGGAAGGAAACGCGGGCTGCAGTTTGGGCCCTCGTCTCGGAGCTTTGCCGTCACCGCGGTGTGCCCCAGTCAGGCCCCTGGCCCTCGCCCCAGAACCCCTCCCAGGCGGCCCCGGCTTAAGAGGAAGAGCCCGGCACCTGCTGCCGGCCGAGCAGCACGTGGGTCTGTGGCCATCACCCCAGGAGGGGTGAGGGGCGCTCTTGAGCCCTCGGCACGTTTAGGTCTGGCCGCTTTGCTCAGAAGCCAGCCCAAGGGGTTAGAGTCGGTAGGAAGTCAGCTGTGTGGATAGTGGAGGGCTGAGGCGATGGCGGGGATTGTCCTCAGAGCTCCATGTACTGGGGTGGAAGGAAACGGAAGGCTCGGACGGGCGGGGAGGGCGCAGGGTCCCTCAGGAAGGCTGCTCAGCTCCTTCAGCTCTGCACGGACTAACACTGAATTGAAAGTCACCACAGTTTACGTGCTTTGTGTTGGAACGGGCTGGGGGGCCGGTTCCACTTTCTGATGTTATGTGAAGGGTAGCAGATGCTCTGGTTCTGCAAATCTTTAAAAAAAAAAATAGATTATTGGCAGTTAGCACCTGCATCGTTAGAGCCACTATTACAACTCAGTTGATTGATAAAAGAAGTGTACTTATCTCTTGAGTCTCCCTTCTTAGAGAAGCTGTATACATAAAGCACTTATTCTAGTATGATTCCTGCCATGTGCTGGCTCAGCTCCTATGGGGAAGGCCTGCAGTGTTACCTGTTCCTTCTTTAAAAATGGGTAAAGTAGACTTTATAAAGATGTAAGGGATATGGTTTAGTGGCATTAAGTACATTCCCGGTATTGTACAACCATTATGTTTACCCAGCACCTTCTGACCAGCCCCAAAGGAAACTATGTAGCTGTTAAGTGATTGGTCTGTATTTTCCCCTCTCTCTGTCCCCTGCTGTGTCTCTGTGGGTTTACCTTTTCTAGATCTTTCATATAAACGGAATCACATGATAATGGCAGCTTTTATGTCTGGCAGCGTCTTGCTTGCAAAGTCTGTCCGTGTTGTACCGTGTTCTTTCTTTTTGTTGTGTGGCTGATTAATATTCCTTTGCATATAGCACATTTTACTCACTTGTTGGTCATTTCTACTATTTGCCTACTGTAAATAATAAGTTCGAGTTTCTGTTTTCAATTCTCTGGGGCATATATCAGTGAGTGGTCTTGCTGGACCACAAGGTGATTGTTTTAAGGAACCGGTAAACTTTTCCCCAGGGGCTGCTCCATTTTGAATTCCTGCCATCAGTGGATCCAAGTTTCTGTACATCCTGGCTAACCCTGTTTTCTCATTCGTTTCTTCTTTTTTTTCCCCCAACATTAGCCATCCTGGTAGGAGTGAAGTGTTTGATGTCTCCTTGGGTTTGATTTGCATTTGCGTAATGATTTAAGGGTGATCAGCATCTTCTTATGTTTAGTAGCTGTTTATTTACCTTTCAAAAGAACTGTCTGGGCCCATTGGAGTCACGTTTCTTGCCAAATCCAAGGTCATGCGAAACTCATGTTTTCTTCTGAGTTCTATAGTTTTACCTCTTAGATTTAGTACCCTGGTCCATTTGAGTTATTTTTGTTAAATGTGCAGTTGGCTCTGTGGGTGTGGCTTTGCAGAAAAAAGACAGGACACCCCTTAAAGAAAAAGAAAGAACAAGGACAAATAATGCGTTACACAGAGCACATGAGCTTCATATTAGAGCGTTGCCAGTGAGCTTCTAGGTTGATCACACAGCTGCTCAGTATTTCCCTCCACGAGAAACAAAGGTCAGTACAGCCTCAGTAACACTGGAACTCTGAGCAGCGGAGAGGCCGAGCCCCTAACACATGGAGATTTATGTGGGTGATGCAGACAAGTCGAGCTTGCGGCTGACACTTGGGAATGGGGTCTTACTTCCTTGCACTTTCTGAGGACCTGTAGCCTCAGTCCGCGCACTCAAAGCTTCGTTGGGGTTTGGACCTTTAAGCCCTTGCCCATTTTATTTTAGCTCATGTTCCTCAGGAGCTTGGTGATTTAAAAGATGAATATAACTGCAATTGGGATTCCCTAATGCCCTGTCTATACTGGCTGGGAGAGAGGTGCACTTTCACTTGGCCCTGTCTTCCTTACATTGTAATCCCTTCTTGGTGAGAGTGAATTACTTCGGGCATTATGGGAAAAACTACTCTTCAGAGAACAGCAACAAACCACCACGTGATCAGTCAACTCTACTTCTGGGTCTGTATCCAAAAGAGGTGAAATCAGAGATAAGTGCTCCCCTTTTTATTGAAGTACTATTCATAACAGTCAAGATGCTGAATAAACTGAGATGCTCATCAGTTGGTAAATGGATAAAGAAAAATATATATACGAGAAGCCTAATTCAGACAAAAAGATGAGATCCTGTCTTGCAACATGGATGGAATAGGAGGTTGTTACGCTACTAAGTGAAATAAGCCAGGCACCAACAGCCAAATACTACATGTTCTCATTTGTGGAAGGCAAGAAAAGCGGTCATCACAAAGACATCCTGGAGCAGTGAGGTGACTAGAGAATAGGAAGAGTGGAGAGAAGGAAGGACAGGAAGAGTTGCTGAAGGACGCCTGAGCTTCCTGCTGTCACTCCTTGAAAGACTTGGGAAGCAGGGCCGGAGATTTAGCTCAGTGGTTCCAGCACGTGCCTCGCAAGCCCAAGGTCCTCAGTTTGATCCCCGGTAACCACATACAATGCTAGGTGTGGTGACTCACGCTCACCAGCAAGCAAAATCACATACCACAGTAACGGGCGTGGTGGCTCACGCCTGTCATCCAGCACTCAGGAGGCAGAGGCAGGAGGATTGCTGAGTTCGAGGCTTGCCTGGGCTAAACAGTGAGCTCAGGGCCAGCCTCAACTACGAAGTGAGACCCTGTCTCAAAAAAAAAAAAAAAAATTGCGGAAGGAGAATTTAGCGGAAGGAGAAATGCGAATTTAAAACTGCACTGAACAGAAAGTACTCTTGGTTGCCTTAAATCTCTAACTTGCGTTACATTAGAATCAGATTTGAAAATTCGTCCTAGACTTACAAGGCATTGTTATATCAGAGTGACACTCAGGCATAATTTTTTTTTTTTTTTTTTGCTTTTTGAGACAGGGTCTCGCTTTGTAGTTCAGGCTGGCCCTGAGCTCACTATGGTGCCCAGGCAAGCCGCCGCGAACTCAGCAATCCTCCTGTCTCTGCCTCCCCAGTGCTGGGATGACAGGCGTGAGCCACCACGCCCGGCACTGTGGTGTGTGGTACCGGGAATTGAATTGGGACCTTGCGCTTGTGAGCTTTTGTAAAGCTTTTGCTTTAGTGAGCTAAACCCCCGGCCGGTGGCATATGGTTTTAGTTAACATATTTTGTAATCCTGGAGGGAAAGTTGGCTTAGACGTCATTGTGTGGAGTTTCCCAGGGTGTAAGTCAGATTTAGACCCCAGCCGTGTCATTAGATGAGGGCTAAACCTGGCTCTTTGCAGATGCCAGAGGAACGGGTCGGGTCAGGGAGGGATGCCCGAGTGAGCCTCCCGCCCGGGTGCGTGCTCCTGGCTCGGAGCACCGCTGTGGCCCAGCTACCTCGGCTCACACCCGAGTGACCTTAGGGACAAGGTCCGCGCGAGGGAAGCAAAGCGGTGTTTATCCAGCTGCCTCCTGGCTCGGCCTCCGTGTCCCTGAAGCGGACGAGCTCACAGGCCACCTGTGACACGCTTTGTGCTTGGGGACACCATGCTGCAGTCACATCGAGAGAGAAAATGTTGCCCTTCCACAAAATAGTGTCAAAAATCACCGTATTTTTAGGTTCCCATCATCACTTTCAGATCGCGCACGTGTGCAGAGCCCGCCTTCAGCCTCTTCCCAGAATCCACTGTCCTGCGTGTGCGCGTGCGTTGAGGGGCGGGGCTGGTGCCGGGGATGGAACCCAGGGCTGTCCCGTTGGGCCGCGTCCCCGGCCCCTGTGCGGAAGCGGGGTCTCGCCTGCACGGTGCCTGGCTGGGCCCCGAAAGGTCTGCGGGGCTGAGGCTCCGGAGGGCTGGGTTTGCGCGGGAGCCCGGCCGCCGGCAGGGCGGGCGCCGCGCAGGCGAGGCGGCCCCGGCTTCCGCCCGCCTGGGCGGTGCGGACGGACGAAGGCTGCGCGGGCCGTGATGCGCCTCGGTCTGCGGACCTGGCCCGGCGTTCTGGCGGGAATCGGGCCTCCTGTGCTTCAGGCCCCGGAGCATCGGGCGGGTCCCGAGGCCGGACCGCGGGGTTGGGCCCCACGCCGGCTGCAGGGGGCGCTGCGGCGCCGGCCGCCCTCAGGAGACGCCCTCTGGGCGTGTGTGCGCGCGTGCTTGCGCGCGGTGTGTGTCCCACCCGGAGACGGTGCGCCGCGGCGGGAAGCGGTGGCTGGGTCCTCAGGTTCCAACCGCGGTCAGTGCTGGGCGTCCGGGACCACAGTGCGGTTCAGAAGGAACAAAGCCACTTGGTGCCATTTCTGAACCTTAAATCCCTGGTTGGGGGCATCTAAAATCAGCCCGCTCTAATTTCACCGAAAGCGTTCGCTCGTGAGAGCGCCCCCGGCGGACGGTGTGAGCCGCTCCTACCGTTCCTCGGGCGCGCCTGGGACCCCGAAGGGGAGTCCGAGTCGGGATCCCACAGTGACGTGCCGGGCGCCCAAACTCTGAGCTCGGCCGGATGCAGCCTGGCGGGGCCGGGGAAGGTCACCATAGCTGTCAGAACTTGGGCCTCAGAAAACACAAGTGTGGCGAGATGAGCACAGCGGCGCAGCTCTGCGCCTGCGCTCCCGGCAGACGGTGGGGTAAGAATGCAGTGCAGGTGGATAGGGAGCGGTTTATCCGGTGGTTTTCCGGAATGGTGAACAGCTCGGTAGTTTTAAAAAGTGGAATACTGTTGTCTCTTTATGTGCAAGGTTAATGCACTCTTGGAGATATCAGTGTATATTAAAGCCAAATTTTTTATCGCTAAGAGAAAACATTCCTGTAATTGTAAATGAGCTTACCAAGTTGCTTTTCCTGAAGGATGGCCCATTATTAAGCATGATGCTTGGCATCGTTGGTCCTTGCCCACATAATTGGTAGTGCTCACCGGGCCCTTCGGTGCCATCTCTGTAGCTGCCAAAAGGTCCTGGAGAGTCAGAAAAGCACTGGGGAGGAGCCATCCTCAGGCACAGCGCTGGTGCGCCGGCCTCTAGCGCGCTGGGGCTGGCCGCGCGGTCCGTGGAGACGCCTCCTGAGTTCGGTGGCCTCGGGCCAGCTCTGGGCTAGCCCAGACCCTCGCTCCGGGAAGACAGGAGCCACTTCCGGGCCCAAGCAAGGGGGCTGCGTTTCTGCCAGCCTAGCGGCGCTTCGTGAAGCTGAGACCGCAGTCAAAATTGTGTCCAGGGGCCAGAGGGTTAGCTCAGTGGTTCCGGCGCCTGCCTCGCAAGTGCAAGATCCTGAGTTCGATCCCCAGAAACCACATACAATGCTGGGCGTGGAGACTCACGCCCACCAGCAATCAATACCACACACCACAGTGCCGGGCGTGGTGGCTCACGCCTGTCATCCCAGCACTCGGGAGGCAGAGTCAGGAGGATTGCTGAGTTCGCAGTGGTTTGCCTGGGCTGCACAGTGAGCTCAGGGCCATCCTGAACTACCAAAGCAAGACCCTGTCTCAAAAAAAAAAAAAAAAAAAAAAAAAGAAAGAAAGAAAGAAAGAAAGAAAGAAAGAAAGAGAGAAAAGAAAGGAATATAACATGATTGTGAGATTCTCCAGGGGGCTGACCCTGCAGCTGCCTCTGTTGAAACGGAGGTGAGTCAGTGCAGGAAGGTGGAGACACACAAACAGGGGTCCTGGATGTCACACTTCAGCGCAGCCGCAGTGGACTGCCGGCGACCCAGTGACCACGTGCATCCTGGAGCCGAGGCCACGCGCCTGCGCACTCCCCGGTTGTCGCGACTGAGGCGATCGCTCGCTGAGTTCTGCTTCCAGCTCTAACCGCCTGTAGCTCGGAAGATGTTCTGGAGCAGGCACTTCTCAAATGAACTATTTTGACAGCTTCCCTACTTGAAAATCAATTTTTCCCTAACGGAATTGTTTTTAATCTTTATTCTGTGAAAATAGCCCTTCTCCTCATCACAAAAGATTTTGGCCAAACTTTACCTTTTGTTAAAGGTAAAGTTGAGATATTTCTAAATGTTTAAACTTAAGACCATATTTTTAAGTGAGACAAATTTGACACGTTTAAATAGCATATGGTTTCTCTCGTGTGAGAAACCCAAAGTGTAAGTAAGGAGCAGAATGGAGGACAGATACGGGGAAGAAGAAAACACTCAAGTGAGAAGAACAAACGAGGAGGAAGGGAAGAAGGGAAAAGAAAAAGAATAGAAGGGAAACATGGAAAAAAGCTTCTGTAAAGACGGGAAGAAGGGTTGAGGCGGGGAAAAAGAATCAAGATACATTATATACAGGACAAATTCCCTATTATGAATGTGGTCACATGTATGTCAAAAGTGTACCAATTAAACTCATTCAAAAAGAAAGGTCAACTGCTTTCCAGAAACACCTTTTAACTAGCAGTCATGTAATGCTGTACCTGGCGCAGCTGCTCAGCCGGAAGGCGGCAGAGCGCTTGGGCCGTGCGGGCTCCGGGCGCCGGCAGAGCTTGCTGGTCCGCAGACCTGACCTGGCCTCAGCCCGGCCCCGCAGCCCCAGCTGGCCCGTCTGGGAGCCGCGCTCGGGGGCCCGATCCTGCACTTTCTTGCTCCCGGGATCAATCTCGGGGGACCAAGGACGCCGGGCTCCATTTATTCCAAGTGCGCAGGCTCGCGGGAGAGCGTGGCAGGGGCGTGGCTCCGGCGCGGGGCGGCCTCCCCGCCGCTTCTCGGCCTCCTCCCCAGGGCCCTGCGGGCGACGCAGCGCAGCGAGGCCGGGGCGGTGGCTCAGGCCCGCTGCGCCCCCAGGCCGCCCACGGGACACGGTTCCCACCGCATGTTCAGGGCCTCCATGACTGCGGCAATGACCTCTGAAGGCTTTTTGTCCACACCGACTTCGATGAAGCGTTCCGGGGCTGTCGGGGGCTCCAGGGCCTCGAACTGGGACCGCAGCAGCTCGGGAGGCATGAAGTGCCCTCGCCTGTGGCGCAGGCGTCCGGAGATGAGCTCGGGCGCGCCGCTCAGATGCACCGCCAGGAGCTGCAGCCCGGCCTGGCCGCGCCCCGGGGCCGCGCCCCGCTCCCCTGCTCTCAGGACGTCTCTGTGCGCTTTCTTCAGGGCCGAGCAAGCTAGAACGACGCGCTGTCCGGAGGCCGCGTCTCTGTTGCAATAAAGAGAGGACGGGAAGACGCCCCAGCAGCCAGTGTCGGCTCGAGGGGCGCCGCTCCCGCTGCTCGGCCGGGGGGGGGGGCGGGGGCTGGAGCAGCAGCGGTCGCCTCGGCCTGAAGGTCGACCGCGAGGGACCCGCAGTCCTGGCCGCTTCGTCACCAGCGGGCCGCGCGGGGTCGGCGCTGGTGCCGGGACGCAGGAGTGCTCACGGGGGCGGCTGTGCTCGGCCTCGGCGGGGAGACGGGCACACGCTCCACCCGGGTCCTCCGCAGCAGGGGCATCTGGCTTCTGTCGCTACCCGGACCCGGCAGCGAGGGCCGGAGGAGCGGGAAGGGGGCGGGCCGGCCAGTCGGGCGCCGCGAGCGGCCTAGAGCCACCGGCTGCACCCACTGGAGGGCGCCGGCCGGCACGCTGGGCCTGGAAGACTCGAGAGAGGAGGTACGAGGCAAAAGATGGGCTGAATTGGGTCAAAATCACTTTTTTTTTCTTTTGAGACAGTCTCGCTTTGTAGTCCAGGCTGGCCCTGAGCTCACTCTGTAGCCCAGCCAAGCCTCGAACTCAGCAATCCTCCTGCCTCTGCCTCCCGAGTGCTGGGATGACAGGCGGGAGCCGCCACGCCCGGCCCTGAGGTATGCGGTACTGATGGCTGGTGGGCGGGAGTCTCCACGCCCGGCTTTGTACGTGGTTACCAGGGATGGAACCTGGGGACTCGCGCTTCGTAGGCAGCCGCTGGAAACACTGAGCTAAATCTCCGGCCCATTTCCCGCACTCTTACAAGCGACTCCAGACCGCCCTGGTTGAAGCAAGGGAATTACAGCGGACTATGACCGAGGTGGCATCAGTTACCGTCTCCGACAGTTCACTGTGTATTAATCATCATCACCACCTTATCCCGCCCCACAGTAGTGTGCGCGCAGGAACTACGTGGAAGCCACATGGCTGATGGGAACACCCAGCCAGTACTAACCAGGGAGCTGACAGCATGGCCCCCAGAGCCTGAGTGAACAACGCACCATCTCTGGGTACTTGGAATCAGCGTTATCACTTGATAGAAGAACGTTCTATTTCTGGGACCCTTACTCATCAGCCAGTTGTGATTTCAAGAGTGAATTTCCCTATTCTTTCTAATGAGATTTTTTTTACTCTCTGACCAGACGGTCTTCTTACCTTAGTAAAATGTCATGCAAGTCACAGAGCCATGGACTCCTGTCCTGAAATTAAGAGCAGACACAAAGGAACTTTTCACAAATGTGGGGATCCAGAGAGATCTTTCTTTGTCCTTTTGAGTAGATTGTGCCTAGGCTGAGGGGGCAATTTACTAGGTGGTGAACCAAGAGGTATTTTCTTGGCTGGGTATCAGCTGTTCTTTTCATAAGAATTGTTGTCCCTCCCCTTAAGTCTGTGCACATTTAAGCCTGTGGTTCTAATACATATCACAGCCCTGGCCAGAGCCTTCTCTGTGGGCACCATCCTAAATCACTGTGGTGCTTATTGCAGAACGATGTATTCTTAAGTCCTTGCTTTTAGGTATGTGATGCTACCACTCTGTTTAGGGTTTTGAGTTTATGTACTGTGAGACTGGACTACATTCTTTTTGATATAACCTACTGTAAATTCTGACGTCAAGGTTGTATTAGCTTCATAAAATAAAAGCTTTCATTTTCCCCGTTTTTTGAAATTGCTTGTATATATTTGAAAAAACTGGGCCTAGGTTTTTTGAGGCACAGTCTGACCTGCTATTACAGTTTTGTATTTTTTTCCCCACTTTGTTTTGGGGGTAGTAGCTTTGGGACAGGGTCTTGCTATGTAGTCCAGGCTGACCTTCAAAGAATCATACAAACTATTCAGATTAAAACTGCTGCCATGTGTATGCACTGTCACTCTAATGTATTTAACAAATGAAACATATGTTTATGTCAGTTCTTGTCTGAGTACCATTGGTGAACAAGTGTAGCTATTTGTACACAAGTGAAAAGAATGTTGAGACCTATTGGCTCCTGCTTGTGGACCACAAGAACTCTGCCAATGAAGTTAGAATGTGAGGGGGACTTTCATGTTCTTGAAGACTGTATTGCTTAATGTTTATTACTAGCAAGATTTGGCAGGACATTGTTATTTGCAACCTAGTGTTCTAGAGAATTTGTACAGGAGGGAAACATTACCTGGAGAGGCTACATTTACGGCAACTTTTAAAACTGCACTTGCAAAGTTGTTTTCTGTGGGCTCAGGGGAGAAAAAGGAAGAAAGGTGCTAAGGACTATGGGTGGCAGTTCAGCAGGGCTGACTTAGCTGTACAGTAGTTTGTATTACCTTTTTTTGTGTGTGTGGTATTGGGGATCGAACTTGGGCCCTTGTGCTTCCAAAGTAGGCGTGGTTGTGGTTTGTGTTTCTGCATAGAAAGCTGCTTTTGGGGAGAGGCTTCCAAGTTGAGTTCTAGTACAAATTTGGATTCACACTTTCCTCCATCAATCTGTGATTGCTGTATGCTCAGGGGAATCCAGGGACGATCCTAGCTGTCTTCTGGCCAGTATTCACTCTCCGTGTGGGTTTTCTTTTCTTTTTCTTTCTCCCCCGACCTTTTTTTTTTTTTTCTTTTTGAGACAGGGTCTTGCTTTGTAGTTCAGGCCGGCCCTGAGCTCGCTATGTAGCTCAGGCAAGCCTCGAACTCAGCAATCCTCCTGCCTCTGCCTCCTGAGTGCTGGGATGACAGGCGGGAGCCACCACGCCCGGCGCCCCCGACCTTTTTTTGGAGGGTGCTGGGATTTAGCCCAGGGCCTGGTACATCTAGGCACGTTCTACCACTGAATTACATTCTGGCTCTTGAGTTAATTCAGAAGGTACCATTGACCTCATCTTTATAAATTCCTCTTTCCTGTATTTCTCTTGCAATCAGTCAAGCTGTCCCATCACATGCATGAACTAAATGTGAAAAAGTTAACACTGTTATTTATAAGCAGACTTTAAAATTTTTAGTTTTTTTCAGCTGTACTGGGGACTGAACCTCTGGCCTTGCACGTGATGTTTTCCTTTTCTAGCTTCTCAGTAAGTACACCAAAGCAGCTCCTCTAACACAGCCTATAGCAGAACAGGGAAACTAGGCCTTGGGCCACACACATGAGCAGGACAATTTTTGTTTGCTACCCAAAGTTTCAGTATCTTCTGCTGCTGGGCCCCAGCCTTTCATTTCTCCTTCCCTTCCTTTTTCTTTCTTTCATACCAGGAATGGAGCCCACTGTCTTTGCACTGAGTTATATCTTTATTTTGAGACTGTCTTGCCAGGTTGTCCAGGCTGGGCTCAAACCTGCGTCCTCCTGCCACAGTTTTCTAGACTGCTGGGATTACAGGTGTGTGCTATCAGGGCCAGCTTTTTTTCCTTAACCAACTAAGATTTACATCTTGAAAATCATTTGTCTGGTGGATTATCAAACCTTAGCATAACAGGAAAAGTATGATCTTTGAGGTTCGGGAGACTTCCACTGTGCATCTTTGTCCAAGTTACTTTACTTCTCTGTGCTTCTTGTTTACCTATAAAGTAGTGACCACATATAATTCACTGAGCTGCTTTGCCATGTAAGTGAAAAAAGGGGAGGAAATCATTACTTTTTGGGTGATTTAATGTTTAAAAGAAGCTATCTCCAACTTTCAAGTTTTAGCAGTTTTGATAAGTGAATTTGGTAGGCACTGGGATTTAATTTGGCAAACACTGAACTTTTCCTTTTCAAGGTTTCAAATGAACATTTATTGTACACTCGATGTGGGAAACTGCCAATGCCAAGCCCTCAAAATACAAAGCTTCTGGGTCAGGGATTTAGCTCAGTGGTGCCACTGCCTGCCTTGCAAGCTCAAGGTTAAGTCCAAACCTGATACCACAAAAACTACAGAACAAAACCCAGGTAACAATAAAAAAACAAAGCTTCTGGCAAAACCTTACCCTCAAGACCAGCTATTAGTTGCATAAGCATTATTTTTTGTGGAAATTAGAAGCAATAGTTTGAAAAATGATGACGCTGAAGAGTTTGGTGTAGATACTTTGTGAAAGCATTAAAGTTCATAAGCTCAGAAAACAGTCACTCAAAAAAAAAAAAAAACCCATGTTTCACCTAATAACCCACCCTTAGCC
Organism: Thryonomys swinderianus; assembly: GCA_004025085.1. Lineage (NCBI taxonomy): Eukaryota > Metazoa > Chordata > Mammalia > Rodentia > Thryonomyidae > Thryonomys > Thryonomys swinderianus. Next base: position 33,627 of record PVIC010008218.1, read on the forward strand.
ATCAGACTCCAGCCATTTTACTTCCATCTCTCTATTTTTGCTACTTGATGCCTGCAGCTTTCTCATCTTTTTCTAGTTTATTGTCCTCCTAGCCACTACAATGGAACTTTTCAAGGGAGTGTAGTAGACATCCCAGCCCAGTATTAGCAGGCTGAGTGGCTCATGCTTCTTGCCTTCTCTAGTTCAGATGTATTGCTTTATATCAGGATTCACACCAAAGCCCTGCATGACTCAAATGGGCATGTCAGCTAGCAGAGTTAGGCTAATATTGCTCCTTAGCTAATAGATGTCACCGAGGCCTAAGTCCTGGTCTGTGAATTGGCAGGGCCCTGCTGAGTTATACATAGCTGAGGTCAGTGTGACCCCGATTAAAATCCTTTCCCCTGAATTAGCACTTTTCATTGATCATGTGAGCTGCTTGCTTATCACATCTGGTCTTAGTACCAGTTTGTTCTATCCAAGCAAGATAAGCAGTACCTACTTCCTAACAGCCCTGCCTAGTGCCATCATGCCAGGTGTTCAACAGTAATTCACTATGACTTCAAAGCTCCCTATTCCTTCTCATAGCTGTATTTAATAAACGCTGGATGCACTCGGGGGCTTTTGTCTTTGCTGCTGTCAGCAGCATTTATCAGGGCCCAAGACTCAGCCTCACAATAAGACTCATTTCCTCTATTCTTTAACCTTTCGCCAGTGCTGTGGTGGCTCACAGGAGGCTAGGACCTTCACAGAAGTCATTAGCAACTCCACTTCCCTGAACCCTTTCAAGGCAGCATTTTAGCAAAGTTATTTCAAAACCAAGAAAAGTCCAAAAGATCGAGTTATTTTACTTAGGAATACTAATAGATGCTCCCAAATTCTTGAATTACTCGTTATTTACATTAGCATAACATTTAATATGTAAATGTTTACAGAGAACTGTTGCTTAATTTAAAATACATCCATAAGAAATTATTAAACCATTAAAAATTTTCAAATAATTTTATAAACAAGGCAGAACATATCCTAATCTAACATGGAACTTTTTAAGTTAATGCAGCTAAAACAAAAATACTTGTTCTCGCTGGGCGTGGTAGCTCATGCCTGTAATCCTAGTACTCCGGAGGCAGAGACAGGAGGATTGCTGAGTTCGAGGCTGCCTGGGCTACATGGTGAGCTCCGGGCCAGCCTGAACTACAAAGCAAGACCCTGTCTCAAAAAAACAAACAAACAACAACAAAAAAAATACTTGTTCTCTGGGTAAAAGGCACCTACTTTATATGTGTACACTCAGTGCAACTAAAAATATCGTATTTATAATTCTGTAACATAATTTGAACAGAGGCCAAGTATTATTTCCTTTTTTAAAAAAATGTGGATAACAAAAATTCCTTTGAAAATACATTCTGTAGCCTTCTGGATTTTGATACAAGGGAGGCTTCTTGAGCCTTCCACACAATGTTCCAGCTTACAAGGTCTCATCAGTCAGGATGCTGGAGTTCTCCCACATGCCTATTTTTGCTGCTACCATCTGCTCTCCTATGTTCAAGTCCATACCCACAAGCTGACCTGACTTGGAACATTCCAAGTGAACTGTGACTATTTACTGAAAATCAAGTCAAAGTTCTGAATAAGGTCCTTGGGAATGAATAACATGTCAGGAAATGGGTGGATTCAAGCAGGTCCTGCTCTTGACACTGGGCTTGTATTTAGTCAGGGCATCTGCTATTACATTTAATCAGGGCTACTGCCCCAGTATCTGCAGCCACAGAGCCATCAACAGTATTTTTGACAGCCCTCAAGCCATCATTTATTGTCTTTGAGCAATAGAGTGTTTATTTGGTTCTTTGACCAATAATGTGACACCATGAGGATGTTACCTTTCTCAGTAAAGGAGAACTCCTCTTCTCCTAGTGTATGCTCACAAGCGAGTCCTGCATATTCCAGTCAGGATTTAGGTCACAAAAAGAATACAGAGGTACCCCACCCCAAGCAAGAGTCAGCCTCTTTGTATTTCTCCCTTTAATTCTGTGCAGGGCTACTATGGCTTCTTTTGCAAGAGTGTTAAGGAAAAGGTGTCAATTCCCTTCAGTTAACAAGTTCTTCTGAATCACCATGGACTTTCTTTTGCAGTTCATTTATTTAATTCTTATCTTCAATGAATTTTTTCAGCTTTTATTAGTTTTTTTTTCTCTTCTGCACTCTTATGGAAAAAGCCAAAATTCACTTGTGTGTTTATTCTAAGGGAACAATGTATGTGAAGATGTACAGATTTCCCACTATTTTCTTCACACTGGTATGTCACATCCCAGTCCAAAACAAGCTGTCCAATTAAGATTGTAAGGATTTCAGATTTATGTTTCATCTCCATGATCTCAACCATGAATGAGCCAACAGGTTCGTCTTTCCTTCTACTGGCCAAAATGGAGTCTGCTACAGCCTCTATTAAGATTATCTGCAAGTTGGCTGGAGGGTTAGCTCAGTGGTTCTGGCGCCTGCCTCGCAAGCACAAGATCCTGAGTTTGATCCCCGGTAACCACATACAATGCTGGGCGTGGAGACTCACGCCCACCAGCAATCAATACCACATACCACAATGTCGGGCGTGGTGGCTCACGCCTGTCATCCCAGCACTTGGGAGGCAGAGACAGGAGGATTGCTGAGTTCGAGGCTTGCCTGGGCTACATAGTGAGCTCAGGGCCAGCCTGAACTACAAAGGGAGACCCTGTCTCAAAAAAAAAAAGTATCTGCAAGTTATATGTGAACTTTGGTAGGTAGATGTTCTGGCCACCTTTTTAATGAATACAGCCATCTCTCTGTTCATCTTGACTTGTTCCAAAAACTTCAGGGCCTTTCCTTTTGGAGTTTCTAAACTTTTGGTGATCAATGTAAGATGAAGAAACTTAGAAGTGTAGAGATATGCCTGCTTCAGCAGCACTCCGAAGATAAGAACATTGGAAATAGTATTTTCACCAGTTGTCACCCTAGGCTATTGCTTCTTTAGATACTAAGGAGCCTTTTGGGTGCCAAATTTGCATTTTGTGAAGTAGCACATTGCTATCTTTAGTCTGTGCCAGAAATGAGCATCTTCATAGTAGCCATGGACTCCAAGCTGATCTTTGGCACAATTAGTAGTCCCCGGCTGTGATGGTGCCTGCCACTGCCACCTGGGGACAGACCACTTCAGCCTTGGGTTCAAGGTCTTTTTGCAAACACTGAATTTAAAATGTGCAAAGCACATATTAATCTGCATTCTGCAGATTCCAATCCTGCAGCAAGGTGTGGCAGGCCCTGCCCATCCTGGGGCAGAGGTGGTACTCTTCCTGCTGCTGAGTGTAAAGGAAGGTTAGACTAGAGCTATGGATGCAGAGGGCCTACTATTACCTTGCTCCTTGCGGAAACTGCACATGGGTTATCCCGTGACTCGGCCAGTGCTGGAAGATTTCAACCTGTCACCCAGGTGTAATCATCGGACATGGCCAACCTCACCTGGTCAGTCAGCGGTATCCCTTTTCCCATCTTCACTCGGTTCTCCTCTGGGTGGTAGTCATCTGCATCATAGAACTTCCAGCCCAGCTTCAGGAACAAAGGAAAAGGCATCTGATACAGGCAGTACAGACAGCTCTTGTGACAGCCACCACAGAGTGTCTTACCAACAGACAGAAACGATCCCACCACCCTCTTCCCTGCCACCAGCCCTCATCCCCAGAGATGAGGGGAAGAGCTTGTGATGCCATTTTACAGACTCCATGTCTGGGCTGAGGCAGCGCCATTTTTCATTCATCAGTATTTGTAATCACTAAGGAGAAAACCAAGTTGCCCCAGAGCTTTCAAGTAGCCAGATGTGCAAACAATCATTCCAGGCCAGAAGGGAGAGAAACAGGGAAACACAACATAGGGTGTACACTGGGAGGCTGGGGACAGCTACCTTGGAGGCCAGCGCAGCACCCACAGTCGACCTGTGGAGAGGACACAAATGTCCCAATTACTACCCTTCCTCGTGTGGCACTTCGTTCCTCTCTAGGATGCCAGGGAAGCAGAGGACCTAAAGCCACAATGCCCTCAAGCCTGGCCAGCTTGGAGAGCAGCTTTTATTATTCTCTAGGAAAATCAACAGGCATTATTAGTTGCCTCTGTTTCTTTTCTAAAAGTCAACATATCAGATATCATTACCCTGAGTAATTGTGTTGTGGTTCCTGTTGTGTAATGTTCACTCTTTGAGAGAAACTACTGAGTAAAATGGTAAAATTATGCTGAAGATACTGAGGTATGATAGGGGGGGATTTAATCTCTAGCAGTACCAATGGAAAATTTGGGGGCCTCCAACAACAACATCAAAACATTAAGAGATCCTCTTAATAAACAGCCTGGTTCAATGACTTGATTGAGAACTTGCTAAGATGTGAGCCCAGGGTTCCCTGCACAGCATCTTGTGAGTCCACTTGTGCCAGTGGGAAGGGCACAGGGTTAAGGTGTGAGTGGGAGGTCTGGGCTGCAGCCATGTGATTACTAAAGATTCTGCACTCTTGGCCCAATGGCTGCTTCTCTATTGTCTCAAGGTGAACCAAGCTTCATGATTTATCCATTCACTAATATTTCCTTCAGCAGATGATCTTTATTGAGCAGCTCCTGGTTCCCAAGACACAAAGATGAGACCTCTGAGATGTGGTCTCAGCTGTCCTGAGGCTCAGTCTAGTGCCACAGGGTAGGAACAGAATCTGGCAGATAATCGAACAATTTCTAGAGTGTAGCCTAAAAACCAGTCACTGAAATCTCATGTTCAGAATTTTTGTTTCCTTACACTGTTTCATCATGTCCTTTCTCTTCAGTTTTGCCACCATCCCTATAATTATTCACTTGATATTTTTATTAGTTCACTTTTAAAAATTAAATAAGTCGGTTACAGAAAATCTTTTTCCCTCCCTTATAAAAGTATCATTGCTTGCTTTAAACAGAACTGCAGGAGATCAGCTTGAACACACTGAATAGGCTTTAAGATATTAGTGAATCAGCTTATAATTCAGCTATTGATTAGAATTATGAGTCATTCCAAGGCCTATATGTGACTTGCAAAACAAGCCTTAGGTTGGTGGAGACAGAATTCCCTATGCCAACAGTTACAGCTGAAATCTCAGTTGTAACATCTCCAACAGCAAGATGACACTGTAGCTGAAGAATTATGATTCAGTACAGCCCTTCTCTCAGATCAAACCTTAGCTAAAGATAGTGCAGGTGGCTTGTTGAGTAGGACCAGCAAGATGGCACATGTGACTTGTTAACTATGATCTGTCCTTCATGAAGATACTTGGTCACACCCATTCTACAAGCCTGGCTCATTGGTGCATTTATCCTGCTTTTCCTTACATGTCTATCCCCCATGCTATGTTATGTAAGCAATAAATGCTGACAAGACTAAAACTCTTAGTCTTAACCTGGTGAGAGCTAAGGTCAGATCCTGGCCCTCTAAGTAAATAATAATTCTTCAGGAGGTTGGGCATCCCTCGATTATTTGCTGGGCATCAGCCAATACAAAATGTAACAACAACAACAAAAAAGATGTATAAATGAAAAAAAAATGTGATAAAATTCTAGCTGGATATTGTTGTTTAACATGGGTCTTATATCTTTTGTTAAAAAGGTATCAGAAGACCGGAGATTTAGCTCAGTGGTTCCAGCGCCTGCCTCACAAGTGCAAGGTCCTGAGTTCCATCCCTGGTAACCACATATAATGCTGGGCATGGTGACTCGTGCCCACCAGCAATCAATACCACATACCACAGTGCCGGGTGTGGTGACTCATGCCTGTAATCCCAGCACTTGGGAGGCAGAGACAGGCGGATTGCTGAGTTCGAGGCTTGCCTGGGCTACAGAGTGAACTCAGGGCCAGCCTGAACTATAAAGCCAGACCCTGTCTCAAAAAAAAAAAAAGGTATCAAGAGAGGTACTGAAGACACATGTGTATCAAACTGGAGACCTGCTCCTGGTTTAATGAAAGCAGTTCTCTGAAACCTCCCCCATTATGCTCACTGTGGTGAAGGGTTCTTTTTTTTTTTTTTTTTTTGGTGGTACTAGGGATCAAACTTGGGCCTTGTGTGTCCAAGGTTGGCACAGTACCACTTCAGCTAAACCCCCAGCTTGCTGCAGGCTTCTTAGGTGACATCCTGCAGCTTCATGGAGAACTGCTGACCCAGGTAAATTCCATAGGTGGTGACTCAGTGGTGCACAAGGTCCAGGTAGATTAACTATAAACACCACTGATAATTCAAAAGAAAGAGAAGCTGATCGGGTAGGAGACAGGAGGAAAGGAAAGGAAAAACCAAGCCTGCTGCTCTATTCAAACCTCTTAGAGGGCATCTGGACTCCTGAATATGCACGGGGAGCCCAGCAGGAACAAGGTGCAGGTTGGCTCACCAGAAACTGTCAGATCCATGCATTAGAAATCAACACAGATCCAAGAATCTCTCAGTGAGTTGATTTAAATAAAGAGCAAAGACCTCAAAAGACAGCAAGTTACTAAGATAGAGGGAAGGGATATAGAATTAACGAGAGGGGTGATTTCCACTGAAATCAAAATCAAATGGATACCCAGAAAGGACTTGACAAAATGTTCATGTCAAATGCAGAATGAACCCAGCAGGAAGAGGCAGCAAGAAGAACCAAATAGATTCTCTCCCTGTTTTCTGATCATTCTGATGCACATATAGATGGGGAGGTCACTGAAAATGATACTGGGCAAAGCCATTACAGTACTACAGGGCTCTAATATGAATGATAAGAGAAGGGAAAGATGACAACCTGGAAGGACTGGAAGATACTGATGAAGAAGGAATAGGATGAAGGTCAA
>PVIC010008219.1:0-48754 GCA_004025085.1 Thryonomys swinderianus
CAAGCACAAGGTCCTGAGTTCAATCCCTGGTACCACACACCACAGTGCCAGGCGTGGTGGCTCACGCCTGTCATCCCAGCTCACGCCTGTCATCCCAGCACTTGGGAGGCAGAGGCAGGAGGATTGCTGAGTTCGAGGCTTGCCTGGGCTACATAGTGAGCTCAGGGCCAGCCTGCACTACAAAGCGAGATCTGTCTCAAACAACAACAAAAGGAAACCTCGTTTTGTGGCACTGAGCACCTTGTTCTGGCATTTGAGGTCCTCAGGGTGCAGTCTCACCAGGGTCCTGCTGCTGGTTGTCCCCGCAGGCTGCCGTCACACGTGCTCTGGTCATTTGAGGAGCTGAGATCGGAAGCCTCCCTTCCCTCTGACCCCATGAAAGCGAGCACGTGTTGAATTCCCGGGGCTGCTGTTTCCCTGCCCCTGCCCCGTCCGCCTCCCAGTCGGTTCCCTGTGTTAATGAGCCCGTCTTGCCCATCTACCTTGACAGTGTAGCTCCTCAGAACTGGTCCCCCGTTCCACTCCACTTTGCTTTTTATTCTTGAAGGTACTGAGAATTGAACACAGGTCTTCACCTACGCCTTCGTCTCTTTTTTGTTCTGAGGCAGGGTCTCACTAAGTCTCCATTACCTGGACTGGGCTCGAACTTGAGATTCCCCTGCCTCCGCCTCTCGGTGTGCTGAGATTCCAGGGCTGCGCTGCTACGCTGGGCCTGGTGCGCTGTCGCACAGAGAGGCCCCACCCTGCTCCGTGAGGGTGGGAAGCAAGGCCCTGGGCTTGTCTGTTTTGCTAGGATCGCAGCTCTGCACGTGCAGCATTGGACGCACTGTGTCCGGCGTGCAGAAGGGTTTCTTGGGCAGTGGGGCCGCCAGCCAGCTCTGCGTGAGGTCATGTTGTGCCTATGACTGGCGCTTGCTAAGCAGTGTGGTGTTGGTGGCGCCTGGGGAGCACCTCCCCAGCAGAGGTGTGCGGGGTCCTGTGTCCACAGCACCCCGGCAGGGCGTCCCACAGCTGGCCTGCTGCACGAGTGTTTTCTCAATCTCTTCCCCCACAGAACCAGTGCTGACTGGACCTTTCACATCAGGCCTGCCAGCCACCTGCCTCACACAGCAGGGGCGGGCACAGCCGACCGGCCTTGATGGGTCGAGATTCCCCGCTGGTTACTGTGTGACCAGTGAGCCAGTTAACAGTAAGGGGCATCGTTAGCCACACCCGGTCCCCGTGCCAAGGATTCCAGCAGTGTGGAGAGCTGGGCGACGCCACCCCCCCCCCCATCCAGTCTTCCTGCAGAGAGGCGGGCCGAGCCCGGGGCTGACTCCCTTGCATCGTCGGGCATGTGTCTCAGCCCTGGAGTCTGAGCTGAGGAGTGGGCCCGCGGTCACAGGGCGGACGCAGGGTCCATGCGGCACTGGGCGTCTGTGCTCGGAGCCTTTGGCTGGCCACAAGGAGTGGAAGCTGCGGTGTGGGCCCCCTCCTTCTCTCCCTCCCTCTCTCCCTTCTTTCCTTCCTTCTTTTCCTCCCTTCCTCTCTTTGAGCAGAACTGGGAATGAGCCCAAGGCCCTTGCACTGAGCCACATCCCAGCCCTTTTTTTGTTTTTTCTTTGGAGACAGGGTCTTGCTCAGTCACTGACTTGGCCGTGTAGGACTTGGACTTGTGATCCTCCTGCCTCAGCCTCCCAGAGTGCTGGGATTATAGGCACATACGTCGGACAGTCTTTCTAAATGGAGTGATAGTGATTGGTCCTCTGCCCTCTTCAGGACTGATGAAGCCCATGATGTCCCAAGATTCCCTCAGTGGAACTGGCTGTCGCTCTGAAGATCCAAGCTGCGTGCCCCCACTGCAAGAAAGAAAAGTGGGTGCTATCGACCCAGCCCCAGTGTGGAGCCCAGAGGGCTACATAGCGCTGCAGAGCAAGGGCTACGCGCTCCCCCACGCCACGTCCAGCGATCCCTTGGCAATGGACACGCACGTCAGGTGAGCTCCTGCTTGCCACGGCAGCGGGAGGAAGGCCGAGGTGCCGAGAGGAGGCCGCCGGGGCAGGGGCAAGCGAGCAGTGCGCGGAGGCTCGTGTGAGCGCCTCTTCCTGGCGCGGGGGCTCGAGGTCCTGTTGCCGAACCCGGGCGCGGGAGAGGGTAGGCCCCGCAGGCAGGTGGGTCGAGCGCGGGCCTGGCTCCACCCCGCTCCCCAGAGTCCAGGCTCCAGCTCCTCCAGGCTCCAGCTCGTTCGCTGCTCCAGGGCGCCACCGGCTCCTCTCCGTCGCCAGCGCGGCACACTGAGCCCATGATGCCACCCAGCGGCCATGCCTTCTCCACGCGCTCGGACTCCGGGGCCACTCAGCTGCCGACAGCCCAGCAAGCCTGTCTAAAGATAGAGCAAATGTTTGCTTATGTTTTCCTTTCTTTTTTTAAAACTTTTTTTTTTCTTTTGAAAACTAAGCTCTGTGTTCAGCATGGAAAACAGGAACCAAGCTCCAATCACATTGACTGATTTCTCTGGTTCCTTTTCAGGAATGAAAGCTCGTACCCCGCCTCCCCCGGAAGGTCAGGGGCCCTAAGTGCCCAGCGCGATCTCTTTGAGGAGAGCGGGGAGGAGTACTTGAGAGCTTTTGACAAGAAGGCCCCAGCAGACTTTGACAGCTGTATTTCTTCTCAAAGAATAGGCCAGGAGCTTTTATTTCCACCCCAAGAAAATGTTCAGGAGGCGGGTGCTCCTGGGGGCCACACCCCAAACCTCAGGTGTCCCCCACTGGAGCCTGACTTTGTCCCCGGTGAGAAAAAGGCAGAGTACGGCAGCTGGGACATCAGCCACCAGCCAGAGGCCGCCGACACTGCCGACGGTGTTGAGCCGGAGGCACCCCGGGAGGAGGCGGCCTTCCGTCTCTCCTGGGAGAAGGAGCCGAGCCCCGAGAAGCCGCCAAGCCCAGAGCCAGAGTGGGCGCCTGAGCCCCGGAGCTCCGGCAGCCAGCACCAGGAGCAGCCGGGCAGGACCCGGAGGTCGGGGCCCATCAAGAAGCCGGTCCTCAAAGCCCTGAAGGTGGAAGAGAAGGAGAAGGAGCTGGAAAAGGTGAAGCAGGGTCTTGGGGAGGACAGTGCACGGCTGGCCGCAGAGAAGGAGCCGCCGCGCAGAGCCGGAGAGGGCGAGGATGAGGAGAACAACCCAGCCCTGGCCAACGCCTCCCCCTGCACTGCGGAGGACAAGGCCCCAGCCCGCAACGCCTTCAGCCACGAGGCCAAGCTTGATGAGGACGAGAAGCTGGACAGGGCCTGGGAGAGTGGACCGTCGCGCGACCCTGGCAACATCCCCCCGACCAAGAGAAACAACTGGATCTTCATCGACGAGGAGCAGGCCTTCGGGGGTCGAGGGCAGCCCCGCAGCCGCGGCCGCGGCTTCCGGGAATTCACCTTCCGGGGCCGGCCCGCCAGCGGGAGCGCGAGCGGCCTGTGCGGCGGCGGCGTCCTCGGGGCGCGCGGCGTCTACAGTAGCAGCAGCCAGCGGAGCGGCCGGGGCCGGGGCCTGCGCGACTTCCCCCAGCCCGAGGACTGCCCCCGCGCCAAGCCCCGGCGGAGGATCGCCAGCGAGACGCACAGCGAGGGCTCGGAGTACGAGGAGCTCCCTAAGCGGCGCCGGCAGAGAGGCGGCGAGGGCGGGGCCGAGGGCGCCCTCCTGGAGAGGGCCGAGGGCGCCCTGAAGCAAGACTCCTGGCGCTCCAGCAAGACCCACCCCGAGGACCCCGGTGGCCTGGACACCAAGAGCCGAGGCCCGCGGGCCTTTGGGCGTGCGCTCCCACCCCGGCTCAGCAACTGCGGCTACGGGCGCAGGACCTTCGTTGCCAAAGAGCCCGCCCACTGGCAGAGCAGGAGCCCCGGCGGCTCCTGGCAGGAATACGGCTCGGCCCGCAGAGCCACGGACCGGGACTACATCCCTGACTCCTACCGACACTCTGACGCGCTCAGCGGCAGGGCCTTCGAGGACAGCCGCCTGGAGGACAAGAGGCCCTTCTTCCAGGACGACCAGCTGGCAGATCCTGACAACGCAGAGAGCCGCCCCTTCCGGAGGAGGCGCCCCCCGCGCCAGGACAAGCCCCCACGCTTCCGCCGCCTGCGGCAGGAGCGGGAGTCCCTGGGCCTGTGGGGCCCCGAGGAGGAGCCCCGCCTGCTGTCGGGTCAGTGGCCGGGCAGATCCAGATTCTGTCCTGGGGACAAGGGCAGCACGGGGGGCCGCCGGTCTCCGGAGCTCTCCGGCCAGAACTCCTCCGATCATGCGAACGAGGAGTGGGAGACCGCCTCGGAGAGCAGCGACTTCAGCGAGCGCCGGGAGCGGCGAGAGGGCACCGGGGCCGAGCCCCACGCACAGGCGGACGGCGGCCCGTCTGGGACCGGTGTGGGGGAGAAGAAGGAGCTGGCCAAGAGGAGCTTCTCCAGCCAGAGGCCCCTGGCTGACAGACAGAGCCGCAAGCTGGAGCCGGGAGGGTTTGGGGAGAAGCCGGTTAGGCCAGGTGGTGGTGAGACGTCCCCCCGTTATGACAGCCAGCAGAGTGGGACACCCTTGAAAGCCAAAAGGTAACCGCACACACCATCCCAGGCCCTCTGTTGTCATGTCCTGTCGCCGGCAGCACCGAGTCCATGCATGCACGCCCTGCCGGCCCGGCGCCGCCGGCTGCCGTGTGCGCGTCTCCATCACCGCTCCCGCCTCGCTTGCCGCTTCTCTCATGGTGTGTCGTTGTGTGGCTTGATGAACTGAACCACAGTGTCCCCCCCCACTCCCAGGCCTCTGGCCGGCCCCATCCTGAAGGTCTAGGGTCTGAGTGTGTCCTTGTCACCTGTGGGTGGTGCCGGGCGAGCCCCAGCCGGTACACCAGATTCCTGCACCCCAGAGCCCACCGGGCAGTGACCCGGCAGGGGCTCGCTGGCCCCAGCTGCATGGAAGTGGTTCTTCCCCGGGAAGTTCTGCTTGTCACCTTGGCATGGTTGGTCAGAGCCACCAGAAGCAAGGGGGAGGGGGAGCAACTGTCTGCAGCCCCATGAGCCCCTCTTCTCTGGAATGTGCCAGGCAGTCTCTTTCATGCCGCCTTGCTGGCCACAGGCTCCTGCTGGGCACAGGGTGCCCTTGGTGATAGTAGCCCAGTAGGGGCAAAGGGGCTGCTGTAGATTTCCTGGCCCAGGAGCAGCCCTACAATTGGCTTCACACCTCCCACACCACAGAAACTGGGGCTGTTTCTCCCCCCGAAGAGGAACTCTGGGAAGGTGCCAGTCCTTTCAGATGTGGGTGCAGCTCTGGGTGCCCAGAGCCTTGCAGCAGGCCAGGTGTCCTGGGTAAGAGCAGAGAGGTTGGCATCGCCCTCGTCTGTCCCCTGCTGCCTGCTGGGAGTCCAGCAGCAGGAGGGACGGTGGCTCTGGGAGCTCTGCCTGAGCGTGCCAGCTGGGTGGCTTTTGCATGTGACCCATGACATGCCACTCCCAGTAAGTGCGGCTGTCTCCCAGGGCGCAGGTCCAGCGCCGGAGCTAGATCAGCCGCAGGGACTGGGGGCCGTGCGCACCGTGGGCTTTCTCGTCCCTGTCGGTCCTCGGGTGCTCCTCGGTTCACCAGGGCCTCTCTCCTGCGCAGGTCTCCAGACGAGCCCCTGGCGGGAGGTCTTGGCGGCTGCAGCAGCGGGAGCCGCCACTCGCCCTATGCCTTGGAGCGGGCCGCCCGTGCCAGCCCTGACAGTCCTGAGGCCACTGGTAAGAAGACGGACAAGGAGGCTGTGCTGGCTGCCCAGAGGGTCGGAGAGCAGGAGGAGGCCCGGAAGCAGTTTGACCTGAGCTATGGAAGTGAGTCGAGCCCGTGTACTTGTGTGCACACGCACTCACACACACCGAGTCTGTCGAGGTCAGCAGGCCAGAGGCCCTGGCAGGCCCCATGGGAGCAGAGCAGCTTCTGTGTGTCTGAGCCCTGGGCCACCGAGGTGCCCGTGGTGTGGATCCCCGCTCTTGGTACTCACGGCCTTGCAGCCTCGGTGCGGGCCTGAGCTCGGTGTACCCAGGGCCGTACCCAGGGTGTACCCAGGCTGCGGCGGGGCCCCCAGCTCCAACGAGCAAGCGCTTTGCGTTGAGGCCCAGTGTGGGAGCTAAGACCGGGGACGTGTCCAGCTGTATCTCCAGGGGGCAGTAGCGTCCAGTCGGGCTCACACACTGGGCCAGTCCATAGGGAGCAGGTGGCCGTCGTGCTGGTGATTGTTGCATTCTGAATGGAGGCTCCGCCCTTCTCGTGGACTCTTGCTTCAGATGCCATCGCTGACAACTGTGGGTCCAGCCCCGGGGAGGAGAGCGAGGTGGGCTCCATTGTGGGAGAAGGCTTCATCGAGGTCCTGACGAAGAAACAGCGCCGCCTGCTGGAGGAGGAGAGGAGGAAGAAGGAGCAGGCTGCGCAGGTGCGCGATGTGGGCGGCAGCGGGGTAAGAGTGGACCTCAGCGCCAGGCGTCCGCCCACCTGCCCTCCTCCTTGCCCGAGCCCCCGCCGGGTGGGGAAGGCTCATCCCCCTGTGGGTCCCAGGGGCAGGGACGCCGCACAGTGTTGCTTCTGTTCCTGGCTCTGGGTCAGCGGCGGCCTGGGCGCCGCACGGCCATGGCACTATGGGAAATGGGCCCACGGGTGTCTTGGGTGTGGTTCGGCATCGGAGTGTTTTGCTAAGAGAAGAGCAGCCCCAGCTAGACTGTACCTCCCCCTCTTTCCCTTTAGGTGCCAGTCAAAGCTCGAGGCCTTTCTTCCCGTATCCCGCCTCGGTTTGCCAAAAAGCAGAACAGTCTGTGCCTGGAGCAAGGGGACGTGGCTGTGCCCGGCAGCAGCCTGGGCACCGAGATCTGGGAGAGCGGCAGCCAAGGTGAGAGTGGGCGCCGAGGCTCGGCAGGTGCCGGCCCTGCCCCGGGCAGCCCTGCCGCGGGGACGTGAGTGGGAGCACGAGCCCTGCCCGGCCTGCTCTGCCGCCCGAGCGGTGCGCTTCCCCGGCTGAGCCCCGCTCCCATGCCGACGACCGACGGGCGGGCCGCTCCCCGCTGGCTCTGCTCCAGGAATGAGTGGACTTTCTTTACCGCACTGGTTATCTTTTGTTACCTTGTGGAAGAGTGGCCACTGGGGAGACCAGCGGGGGGTGCCCTTCCCCCACCCAGGCGGACAGTATCATGGGCACCTCCCGAGGCCCTGGTGGATGGGAGTGCTAGACACTAAGTAAGATGTTCCTCCCTTTGGGGGAACTTTGTTTCCCTGAAAATTTTAGTTTAGTTTCTTTGGTGGAACTGGGGTCTGAACCCAGGGCCTTTCGAGTGTAGCTACATCCCTAATCCTTTTTCTTTTTTTTTTTTTTTTTTTTTTTTTTTTTGCTTTTTGGAGACAGGGTCTCGCTTTGTAGTTCAGGCTGGCCCTGAGCTCACTATGGTGCCCGGGCAAGCCGCCGCGAACTCAGCAATCCTCTTGTCTCTGCTTCCCGAGTGCTGGGATTACAGGCGTGAGCTACCACGTCCAGCATTGTAGTATGCGGTGTTGATTGTTGGTGGGTGTGTCTCCACGCCCAGCATTATATGTGGTTACCGGGGATCGAGCTCATGTCCTTGTGCTTGCGAGGCAGGCACCGGAACCACTGAGCTAATCCTCCGGCCCTCTTTTTTTTAATTTCGAGACAGCCTCTCACTAAATTGCCCATACTGGGCTTAAACTTGAGATCCTCCTGCCTCAGCCTCCCAGAGTGCTGGATTATAAGTGTAAGGTACCATGCCTGGCTCCCTGAATTTTTTTTTTTTTTTTTTTTGAGACAGGGTCTCACTTTGTAGTTCAGGCTGGCTCTGAGCTCACTATGTAGTCCAGGCAAGCCTCGAACTCAGCAATCCTCCTGTCTCTGCCTCCCGAGTGCTGGGATGACAGGCGTGAGCCACCACACCCGGCACTGTGGTATGTGGTATTGATTGCTGGTGGGCGTGAGTCACCACGCCCAGCATTGTATGTGGTTACCAGGAATCAAACTCAGGATCTTGCGCTTGCAAGGCAGGCGCCAGAACCACTGATCTAATCCTCCAGTCCTCTGGCTCCCTGAAATTTAAAAAAGAAAAAAAGAAAAAACTTCCTATTCATTGTGTTTGTGATAACTTTTCACTTAAAAACAAAGTTGTTCTCAGCAGACTCTGCCCCCCACTCTGTACCTCTTTTTGTTGGAGGGGGCAGGATTAGGTGTTGGCAAACACTGCCACAGAGGCTTTTTTTTTTTTTTTTTTGAGACAGGGTCTCACTTTGTAGTTCAGGCTGGCTCTGAGCTCACTATATAGCCCAGGCAAGCCTCGAACTCAGCAATCCTCCTGTCTCTGCCTTCCGAGTGCTGGGATTACAGGTGTGAGCCACCACACCTGGCACTCTGGTGTGTGCTACTGATTGCTGGTGGACGTGAGTCACGACGCTCAGTATCATATGTGGTTACCGGGGATCGAACTCAGGACCTTGCGCTTGCAAGGCAGGCGCCGGAACCTCTGAGTTAAATCTCCGGCCCCCACAGAGGCTGTTTTTAAGACAAGATCTTGAACTTTGTTTTGTTTAGTTTAGATTGTTTTTGGTTTTTATGCTGGGGATTGAATTCAGTGTGTCATACCTTTTTGAGACAGAGTTCCATTAAGATGCAAAATTTCTTGGGCTGGGTTTGAATTTGCAGTCCTCTAGCCTCAGTTTCCCAAAGTACTAGGATTACAGCCTAAGCCGCCAGGTCTCGGTTGGCCTTGAATTTGGAATCCTGCCTCAGCCTCCTGAGTGCTGAGATTACAGGCATGCACCACCAAGCCCTGTTGCGTAAGTTAGAATTACACCTGTAATTCCAGGGTGGTGTATCACCACCCTGGCACATATATTTTTATTGAAAGTCTACTTAGATCAAAGCCCTGCAGTGTGAGCCCACAAGGTACATAGATAAATAAAACATGGACATGGGAGCTGGGATGGTGGTACACACCTGTTATTCCAGCACTGGGGAGGCTGAGGCAGGAGGGTCACCATGAGTTGAAGCTGTGGCTGGGCTACATAATGAGTTCAAGACTAGCCTGAACTGCAGAGCTAGACCCCCATCTCAAAAAACCAAATAAGGGACTGGCGATTTAGCTCAGTGGGTCAAGCGCTTGCCTTGCAAGCACAATATCCCGAGTTCAATCCCAGTACTGAAAAAAAAAAAAAACACATCAATCAAGGGTATGTGAACACTCAGAGGTAGATCTTGGAGAAGAGATGCAGCTTCAGGCCATAGAACAAGCACCCAAGACCCTGGATGCCAGCCCTTTTCTGACATTGTCACCGCACAGCCTATCTTTATGTTCCTGATGAAAATACTTCAAAATGACATTGGTAGCATTGGACTTTAATTGAAAGGAAGATCGGGGAGTAAACCGACACCGAACCACAATACCATTCAGTGCAGTAGGACAGGCGGTGAGCAGCGCAGGCTCAGAGCCCAGCCGGCTGGCCAAGCAGGCCCGGCACGGAGACGTGTCCTCCTCTGCCGGGTCTTTTTCCTGGATTCTGCTGTCTCAGTCACAAGGCGGGTGGTCACAGGGCCCTAGACCTTAGCACAGCCTGTAATGTGTTTGCATGTGTAGTTTCTGGAGTAGAGTCCCTGGCTTTTTTGGGATTCTCAGAGGGTCTGCAGGCTTACAGAGTCTGAGCCATACTGCACAGGCCTCTCAAGGATTTTCTAGAAGTTGTCAATAGTTGGTGTACGTGAGAGAAACCCTCAGCACAGAAGCAGTGACACAGAGAAATAGGTTTGTGTTAAAGAACCGCATGAAACTCGTAGTACACTGAGAGCATGTTTGTGGAGACGAGAGATGTCCAGACGCTGGCAAAGAAGCCTGCCAGACTGGCTTGTGCACATCTGAGCGGTTCACGCACGAAGTGTCATCAGTGGGGCACAGGGAGCCAGTTCAGGGAGGTGGCTTTCTATGGGATCTTTCCTCAGAGCCCAGTCTCGTGTCTTGCGGACTGCTTGTCCCTCTGATGCCTCTGTCTCCTTGGACAGCTCTCCCTGGGCAGGCCGCAGCCAGCGACTCCTGGAGGAAGGCCGTCACTGCCTTCGGTGGCCCTGAGCCCAGCTCCTCCGAGGTGAGTGTGTGCTGTGGTTGCCCCGAATCCAGCTCCGCCCCTCTGTCGGGCCTGCACAGGGCCCCTCCACAGGCCCGGGCTCGCTGCGTCGCGGGCCTTGTCTTCGGCCGGCGTGTGGTCCCTGCTCAAGCAGAGCCGAAGGGAGGACGAGGGGACCCCCCAGCCAGTAGGCAGCCAAGAGGAGGGCGGCGCTCCCGGTCTGGTGTGAGCGCAGTGAGCACAGTGGGCAGTCTCGAGGGTTATTGCGTGTTAGTGGTCAGGAACCCGGGCAGGCTGGTGCATTCCTGCCACGCGTGTGTGCGTCGTGGGCATAGCCAGGCCCAGGCCTGGAGGGAAGTGCTGCACGGTCTCCCCTTGAGGTCCTGTGCTGTGGAGCCTCGGGAGGTTCTGACCTGCTCTGTGCTCTGCACAGCAGGGTTTGAAGAGCAGCCAGGGAGACAGTGGTGTGGACTTGAGTGCCGAGTCTCGGGAGTCGTCCGCCACCTCCTCACAGCGCAGCTCCCCGTACGGCACTCTGAAGCCAGAGGAGATGAGCGGCCCCGGCCTGGCGGAACCCAGAGCCGACAGCCACAAGGACCCGGCCCAGAAGCAGACTGAGCAAAAGGTAACCTGAGTCCCCGCCATGGTGGCCAGGGCCTGGCAAAAGGGGCTGCTGTCTTGTCCTCTCCCCTGGTGCCCAGGACCCATGGAAGGTGGAGGCCGCGTGTCTCAGCCTCTCTGCTTTTCCACCAAGGATTCAGAACAGAGCTCAGGACAAAGCAAGGAGCACAGACCAGGACCCATTGGCAACGAGCGGTCTCTGAAGCACAGGAAGGGCTCGGAGGGGGCCGAGCGGCTGCAGGGGGCCGTGGTCCCACCTGTGAATGGGGTAGAGATTCACGTGGACTCCGTGCTGCCAGTGCCACCCATTGAATTTGGAGTTAACCCAAAAGTGAGGATTTGTTTTGATTCTTTTCCTTTTCTTGGTACTTTGAAGGGCAGGGGTTTAGACAGATTTGTTCCCTTATCTCTAGGAAAGTTGGGAGCTGAGGTCTCTGTGGGAAATGTTGGTGTGGAGTCTGGGACCAGGCAGGTGCCCCTGGATGGCCTGGGAGTGGCCTTACTGGCTCCAGCCCGGCCCTGGGCCAGCCCATCTCAGGGCTGGGGAGACAGGAATCGGGGCGGCTTGCTGTGTACAGTCTCCCTCTCATGGCTGGCTTCGTGGGTGTCTGGAGGTGGCAAGGCATGGTTCGCCTGTGTCTTGGAGGGGCGGGCCGGGAGGTCACAGCGGCTCCGTGCCCTTTTCCAGGACTCTGATTTCAGCTTGCCACCTGGCTCTGTGTCTGGACCTGCAGGAAGTCCGGTTGTGAAACTTCAAGACGCCTTGGCTAGTAATGTAAGCCCGCCCCCCCCCCCGCCCCCCCGCCTCCTCACGGCTCAGGCTTCCCTGGACTGGAGTCGCAACCCCGAACCCTGCCTAGGTGTTGGGACCACGTGACGGGGGTGGTGTGGTTCCTGAGGTCTGTGACAGGCGGTTTCTTTGGCTTCCTGTCTCTGTGTGCCAGGCGTGGCCGAGACCTGTGCAAACTTCCGCTGTCCAGTGAGGGGCAAGGATGAAGCAGGGCGATCCCCATGGAGACCCCTGTGCGCCCATGTTCCGAGGGTCCCCACAGTCCGCTCTGAGCACTGTGGTCCAGGGGACCTCCTTCCCGGTTCTCCGCCTGCTCAGGGCCTCAGCTGGGCTGTGCGGTGATGTCCCTGCTCAATGCTGCATCCTTGGCACCTGGTAGCTGGGTGCTGGGGAGCTGCCAAGGGCGCCAGCCTCACCGGGCAGCGTGGATTGAAAGGCTTCAGGGACATTAGTGCCGCAGAAGGGCACTAGGCTTTGCGTGAGAATGAATTCCACGCTCGCATGTTTGCAAGGGCCGGACTCCACGTTCCCTGCCCCGGGTGTCATCCAGCAGTGATGGCATTTTCGTCCTTCCTGTCAGCGTCCTGTCTCCAAGGACCTGTGCCAAGGTGTCAGTGATGGGGTCCCAGGAGACCCTTCTCACCCTGCACTGTGGACTCAGAAGCAGGGAGGTGACGAGGACAGCGACTGGGGGACCGGGCCGCCCTTGCCGTCCCTTCTGAGTCACCGTCACGGCCCCTCCAGACGGTCTGGCCCTGTCCTTCCCACCTGTGTGCCAGCGACCTCTTCCTCCGTTTCCTGGGGGCTGAGCGGCAGGCAGACTTTCCCTGCCTGGCCCTGGGCGTCGCTGAGCCAGGCGGTGCCAGTCCTCTTCCACGCTGCTTAGAGATGCCTCCCACGCGGAGGGGTCTGGGCAGGGCCGTCTGAGGGCCTCAGTCACGGCCTCAGACTCCTGCAGCCAGGCCTGAAGACAGACACGTCGGACAGGCCACCTCTCCCCTCCGCTCCGCTGACCACCCCGGGTTCCTGTCGCCCGTCCCCAGGCAGGACTAACCCAGAGCATTCCCATCCTCCGGCGGGACCATCACATCCAGAGGGCCATCGGTCTCTCCCCGATGTCTTTCCCCACCGCTGACCTCACGCTGAAGGTAACTGGGCCTGACTGGGTGACGCGCAGAGGGAGGTGCCCTGTGCCCCTGGGTTAGCTTGCCAGGGTTCCCTGTGGTTCCTGGTAGTAAGTCACAGCCTTCCGTGCCTTTTCTGCTGCAGATGGAGTCTGCGCGCAAGGCTTGGGAGAACTCGCCCGGTTTACCAGAGCAGAGCTCCCCTGGGGCCGCGGGCTCGGGCATCCAGCCTCCGTCTTCGGTGGGCGCCTCCACTGGAGTGAACTACAGCTCCTTCGGTGGAGTGTCCATGCCACCCATGCCTGTGGCATCTGTAGCACCTTCTGCTTCAATGCCAGGTACCACATCCTGAGCCGGGCTCGGGGCCTTCTCCATCTGGAAGCTGACAGCACTGGGCACCGCGTCCCTCCAAGCCGTGACTTACAGGCCATGTGGGAGGACACGCTTATGTTAAGCTGGGTGCTCACAGCTCCTGTGTGGCATAGACTGGAGGTTGGAGCAAGGTCCTCCCAGTTAGTGCCAGGCTGTGCCCCTCCAGCCCTGAGTAGCTCCCTGGGCCGCAGTTTGCTCTCTGAAGCGGCTGATGACAGTGCTGTGTGTGGTGGCCGCACCCACAGACCTAGGACTTACCTGGAAGGGGACCTCCAGCAGCAGCACCCCCTTCTGCTCCCGTCAGTGCCCCGGGGCTGCACGGGCAGTTGGAGGGCCAGCGCCGAGGTCTCAGTGATGGAATCCCAATAGATCCTTCTGACCCTCCACTGTGGACTCAACAGCGGGAGATGACGAGGACAGTGACTGAGAGACCAGGCCGCCCTCGAGGAGTCAAGGGCCCGCCCGAGCCTGGGGCTGCACATAGGGAAGGGGTGTGCGCTGAGCTGGCCCTGCTCCCTGTGCCCTCGTCCCTGAGCCCCCGGGGGAGGTGGGTAACTCTCCAAGGGCACAGTCGGCAGCTACCCATCTTGACTTTTCTGCCTTCTCCGGGTCGTTTTCAGGCAGCCACCTCCCGCCTCTGTACCTGGACGGCCATGTGTTTGCAAGTCAGCCCCGGCTGGTTCCTCAGACCATACCTCAGCAGCAGGGCTACCAGCAGGTGAGCGTGGGAGGGGGAGGTGCGGCCCGGCCGGCCCTTCGCGCCTCCCGAGGTCCCTGCACATGACGCCCAGCACCTGACTGTCCGAGCCCGAGGGTACTGGTTGAACGAACGGGCCAGAGACAAGGAGGAATGGGTTCCGTCCTGCAGGCCTCACATACTTGCCCTGTCTGGTCCTCCTCCCAGGTCCTAGCTGGAGGATTAGCTGAGACGGAGTTCTCTTGGTGACCAGATCTCCTCAGATGAAGGGGGAGGCCCTGGGCCCCAGGCAGGCGCGTGTTGGAGAGGTAGTTGTAGAAATGAGGTATTTGGTCTTGTGCAGGATCATCACTGCCTGTGCTATGAGGGGCGATCTCTGGTCTCCCTCTGAGGGCTGGTGCCAGGCCTTGGGCCAGCTCCCCTGAGGGCCTGTGCGTCCCCGGCACGGGCTGACCAGTGCGATCTGCTCCCGGGGCAGATTTGGGGTCTGGACAGAGGCTGTTTAGAAAGACGTTCTCAACTCCTACGTCTCGCTTTGTGAGATTTCGTGGATCTCACTATGACCGGCTAATACCACATGGATGTCCCTTCACATTATGTTTCTGAAATTTGCCTCTGTCGAGGGTCTTCTCCCTGCTGTATGGAGTTGCAGCGTAGGGATGCCTGGTGGCTTGGGGTCGCTCCCCAGGTTTCACTGTTGGCTGTGCCGGGCGTGAGGGGCCCGGCAGGGGCTGTGTCCAGCTGTGCACCGCGTGGTGGAGGCTGCGGTCAGCACTGGCCTCTCTCCGCAGGCTGCCGCTGCCCAGCAGATCCCCATCTCCCTCCACACGCCTCTGCAGGCCCAGGCTCAGCTCGGGCTGAGGGCCGGGCTGCCCGCCTCCCAGTCCCAGGAGATCTTCAGCTCCTTGCAGCCCTTCAGGTGGGTGTGGCCCGGGGCGGAGCCAGAGCTTCAGACCTCCACACCGCTTTGCTCTGAGTGGGGGCAGCCCGTCCTTGCGTGGCCCCTCTGTCCTCCCCTGGCCTGTCCCTGCGGTGCATCGTGGGGCCCTGAACTGTGGGCGTCATTATGTCTCCCTCTGCCTGGCAGCGAGGATATGTCCCTGGGTTTCTCTAGGTCACAGCATCAAACCCTCTAAGTGGCACTCTGGGGCAGCGAGGACCTGTGTTCTCACCAGCCTGTGGGGTCTTGGTGGTCGCTGGCATTGGGGGTTGCAGAGGGGCCACGTTGACCTGATCCTGTGCCCGCCATCTCCCTCTGCAGGTCTCAGGTGTACATGCACCCCAGCCTGTCGCCACCCAGCACCATGATCCTGTCTGGGGGCACAGCCTTGAAGCCCCCATACTCAGCGTTCCCAGGCATGCAGCCTCTGGAGATGGTGAAGCCCCAGTCTGGCTCCCCCTACCAGCCCATGAGTGGAAACCAGGCCTTGGTCTACGAGGGCCAGCTCGGCCAGGCTGCCGGGCTGGGTGCCTCCCAGATGCTGGACTCCCAGCTGCCGCAGGTCAGGAGTCAGGGCTCCTTCCAGTGTCTCGCTCTGTCCCTGCCCTGCTGCTTGTGTGGGCTGACCAGGCCCCGTAACCTTGACGCTCTGAGCTGCTGGACCTCAGCCTCTTCCGAGCATCTATTCAGAAGCCATGCTTTTCCCCAAGAGCTTTCCCAGCCTGGAGGCCACTTCTTCTCTCCCCCACGCTGTGCCTCTGTGGGAGGAGTCGGTGTCCTGTTTGCCCCTTCTCCCTAATCCCCACCAAAGGCTGCCCCAGGCCTGCTACTAGGTTCACGTTTGAGCGGAAGTCCTGCCCTGTCCGCTGTGCGCCCCTCTGCCCACAGTGCCTAGGTTGTCATCATCGGTAGCTGTGCTTCCTGCCTTCCCACGCGATCTTCAGGGGGTCCCCACCCCCACAGCCCCGGGCCCCTCCAGCCTGCAGTACAGCTGCAGCCAGGGTGCACAAAGCCAGTGCCACGCTAATGGCAGCCCAGCCACGTCGCCGTCGGCCGTAGCCTGCGGTGCCCCAAGCTGGAGCAGGCGCGGAAGCCCCCGGCTGCGCGTCTCCGTGATGGAGCCCAGTAGGTCCTGCAGCCCTTGTGCTGTGGCCCCGCGGGAGACAGCAAGGACAGGGACTGAGGGACCTGGGGCGCCGCTCCTCACTCTGGACTTGGGCTCCCAGGCGCCCTGTTGCGCCACGGCCTCAGAATGACCCTCGTGCTCCAGCCCGGGCTTGTTCCTAATCCCAGTAATGCAGCATAGTATCCGCTAATCAGATTTTTGTTTTACTCAAGACACTCATGTCTTCTGGGACTTAGTTTGGCTGTTACCTTTTGAGGGGCTATTGTGTCTTATTTCCTGGCTGCCCTAACTCACCCTCTCCTTCCCAGCCCCAGGAAGCTCCTTAGTGACTTATGCACGCGTGCACACACATACACGCGCACGCACGTGGGCTCTGAGCACCTCGTGGCTAGGTCCAGTGGTGTCCGGTGGCTCCTCCAGCACCCGCGCTTTGTGGGTTCTGTGCAGCTCTGTGCGGAGGCGGGGTTCACAGGTGGTGTGTGTGGGCTTTGTCCCTGTGGTCCCCTCCTCCTCCTGACTGTCCTATTGCCCAGCAGCTAACCATGCCACTGCCTCGGTACGGCTCCGGGCAGCAGCCACTGATCCTGCCACAGTCGATTCAGCTGCCAGCGGGGCAGAGCCTGTCTGTCGGGGCCCCGCGAAGGATCCCTCCGCCTGGGTCCCAGCCGCCAGTCCTGAACACCAGCAGAGAGGTAACGGTGACCCGCCCTCCTGCGGTCCTGGGACACTGTGTAGAAAGCACCGGTGGCTTTGGGGTCCTAGACTGTGACTATCCTGGGAGGCCGTGCTCAGCACCCTTGAGGCCAGGGACGCTTGAATCTCTGTGTAAACTCGTCACAAAAACAAGCTGGGGGCGTGAGACAGCAGAAGAGAAAGGAGTGCAGGTGATGAAGCCTCAGATGTGTACAGCCAAGACCCTGGCCAAGTGTCCCAGGCCTTCGGGCTGAGGCCTGTATTCAGGCTGGGCCCTGGTGGCCCCATTATGGATGACATCTGGGTAAATGGTGACATCTGGTCAATCCCCATGGCTGCGTACAGTGCACTAAAACAGGTATAGTCAGGTGTGGTGGCATACACCTATCATGCCAGCCCTGGGAAGGCTGAGGCAGGAGGATCACCATGAGTTCATGGCCAGCCTAGGCTATCTAGTGAGACCCTGTATCAAAAGAAAAATAACATATAAAAGAATAAACACATTCAGATTATTCTTGCTTCTAGGAAGAAGACTTTTTTTTTTTTTTTTGAAGCAGGGTCTTGCTTTATAGTTCAGGCTGGCCCTGAGCTCACCATGTAGCCCAGGCAAGCCTCGAACTCAGCAGTCCTCCTGCCTCTACCTCCCGAGTGCTGGGATGACAGGTGAGAGCCACCACGCCCGGCATTGTGGTGTGTGGTACTGATTGCTGGTCACCACGCCCAGTATTATTGTATGTGGTTATTGGGATCAAACTCAGGACCTTCCTTGGGCTCGCTAGGCAGGCCCCGGAACCACTGAGCTAAATCTCTGTTCCTAAAGAAGACTCTTTTGAGCTTTCTTTTGAAGGGACAGGTGGTAAATCTTCTGGCGCGGCGAAGGAAATTGTCCTGACCCCATTGGGGTACACAAGGGCCGAGCTGTCTCCACGGACATCAAATGATAGTTGCTTCTTGGTTTCCTCAGTCCTCTCAGATGGAGCTGAAAGGCTTCCACTTTGCCGACAGTAAACAGAATGTTGCTCCCGGAGGCTCTGTGCCGTCGCCGCAGACCTACAGGTACAGACCACAGGGGTCGGGCTGAGTGCGCTGTGACCGTGGCTGTAGCCTGAGGCTCACTGGAGCCCCCACCAGGGCCAGCGGCGAAAGCACCCAAGGCTGAAACTCTTGGTGGGGCCCCGCGTCACTTGCAAGTCCCTGGGGTGCACTTGTGCCTCCGTTAACCGTGGGGAGAAAGTGGGGGTTTCCTCGTCGTCAGAGTGTGACTGTCTGGAGGGGGGAGAGCAGCCCTTGCCAGCCGCCCTCGAGGGAGCTCCCTGGCCCTGCGGGAAGCTTCCTGCTGCGGCCGTGGGGCGGCTTCTGGCGCCTCCGCGTGCCTTCAGCCCCAGCTTGCTGGGAGGCCGCGTGGCCCTGGCCCCTCGCGTTCGCTCACGGGTGGGGCAGACGCACGTGATCGGCGGTGCCCTGCGTGAGAGGTTAGCGCGGTACACTAGGTGCCTGGGTCATGCCACCAGCCTGTGCTGTGCTGTCGGACCCTCCCGGGACCCGGGCACAGCGGGCACTGCCCTCCACGGGTCGGGCCGTGCTGTCCTCTGAATGATCACTCTGCACGTGCAATGCAGGCTTCAGAGAGAGAGAGCGCATGGCCGCCCTCGGGTCGCCTTTTGTTCTGTCTTGGCTCAGTGTCACTTTGTGTTGGTACAGTTTCCTCCCACTGCCCGTCACCAGGGGCACCGCGGGACGGGAGGGCAGAGTGGGCGCGGTGTGGCGGGGCGAAGGGAGGGAGGCTCGAGGCTCACACTTGCTCCAGCGGCTCAGGCAGGCCTGTCCCGGGAGGGCGCTGGCAGCACAAGCCGCCTGTGCACGCGAGCTGTGGGGAGGCGGCAGCTTCGCTCCTGGAGGACGTGGCGGCCTCTGTAACTCAGGGGCGTGCTGTCCATGTTTTTCCTGAAGCAATCCAGTGTCGCAGCTATTGACGTAGCATTTCTAAGTGATCTTGAGATACTTTAAAATATGCAAGTGGAGCCGGGGGTGTGGCTCGTTTTACAAGGCCCCTCTTCAGTCCCCAGCACCCCAGAAAAAGTACACAGGGGAATATGTGAGGCTCGCACATAAATACCACCCCATGCCGTATAGGGGATTTGAGTATCATCTCTGGGAGTTCTGGAGTTTTTTGATTTTTGGATTTTTTTTTGAGACAGGGTCTTGCTTTGCAGTTCAGGCTGGCCCTAGGCAAGCCTTGAACTCACAGTAGCCCTCCTGCCTCTGCCTCCTGAGTGCTGGGATTAAAGACATGAGCCACTAGGCCCAGCACTGTAATATGTGGTATGGGGATTGAACTCGGGACCTTGTGCTTGCTAGGCAGATGCTGGAACCACTAAGCTAAATCCCTGGCCCTGAAGTATTGATTGATTGATTGATTGATTGATTGATTGAGACAGGGTCTCCCTTTGTAGTTCAGGCTGGCCCTGAGCTCACTATGGAGCCCAGGCAAGGCTCTAGCTCAGCAATCCTCCTGTCTTTGCCTCCTGAGTGCTGGGATTACAGGCCTGAGTCACCACGCCCGGCACTGTGGGGTGTGGTACTGATTGCTGGTGGGCGTGAGTCACCATGCCCGATATTTTATCATTGTATATGGTTACCGGGATCGAACCAGGGACCTTGTGCTTGCTAGGCAGGCGCCGGAACCACTGAGCTAAATCTCTGGCCCTGAAGTATTTATTTTTGAGGCAAGGTCTAACTATGTAGTCAGACTGGCCTTGAACTCACTATATGTAGTTCAGGCTGGCCTCAAACTTGTAGCAATCCTCCTGCCTCAGCCTCTTAAGTGCTCAGATTACAGACATTGCCCCCACACTCAACGGGATGAATGTATTTAGTTAATCTAGCAGCCTGTTTCCGTAGAGTGGAAAGGTCTGTGACTTTGTAGTGCAGTGTTTCCAAAGATTTGTGGAAACAGGGCTGTTGAGGCACAGCCTGTGCAAGGGCTACCCGGGCAGACACTGGGCATTCTGTGCCTGAGAGGGCTTTTGGGGTGGAGCAGCCACCAATAGCACGGGCCCCCACAGCTCCTGTTGGGCTCTGCGCCGCTGGTTAGGCTTCTGGAGCACAGAACCTGCTCCCTGCGGCCCCTGCTTAGCATCCCCAGCACGAGGGCTGTGCGCAGTCCACTCCGGCCCCCCCGTATCCTCCCCTAGCAGCATCAGGGTGGACAGGGACAAGCACTTCTGCCCTTTCTGCGTTCTCAGCTGTCTCAGGTCTGGTTTTTCCCATCCGAGAGCTTTCCAGAGGCCCAGAGCAAGTGCCGCCGGCCCTTCCTTCCTTGTGCCTCCTGCGTGCTAGGCTTGACTCCGTTTCTGTGGTGACGCATGTGTATTCTCAACCGTGCCTTTGGTTTTTTCAGGCCTAGCTCTGCTAGCCCCAGTGGGAAGCCCTCTGGATCAGCAGTTAACATGGGCTCTGTGCAGGGACACTACGTTCAACAGGTAGAAGATGTCTTTCCAGACCCTGCGGCCCTGGACACTTAGGCCTGTCTCCTAGCGCCCAAGGAGAAGGGACTGTCGCCCACCTGACTGAGCGCCCCTTTAATAAAGACGCGCCCGAGCAGTTAGAGCCGGCGCCAGGCCCCTCCTTGGGAAAGCTTTCTGCTCTCGATGGGCGTCTGGATCCTTCCTTGTCCTGAAGGAAGGGAGGCTGCTGGTTTCTCAGAGGAGGCGATGCCGGCAGGTGCCCCAGCCACATGGGGCTGTAGCAGAGCCCCGAGAGACCCAGTTAGGCCTGTGGGTTGGTGCCAGAAGCTGGTGCGTGTGCTGTCTCTAGCGAGTGGTGTGCCCGTGTGTTGTGCTGGGGGACCAGAGAGAGGCGCGCTCCCCGACGCCTCCCGAGGCTTCTCAGGGTCCCCTCCTGCAGGTGCTGCTCTCCCCCTCCTGTGACGCACGCGCGGGGCTCCGGAGCTCAGGCCCGGGGTGGGAGGGCAGTGGCTCTCATCTCACCCCTCGTCCCAGGTTCCTCGGGGTCCCTACCGGGCGCCCATGGAAGAGTTTCTCTTCCTTCCAGAGTTCTGGGCACCAGGGAGGAGCCGAACCACGCTGGCTGCTCTCTGGCACCTTCCACCATGCAGAGCTGCAGACTGCTGAAGCCCTGATTGGGACTCTCCAGGCCAGGCGAGGGTCCCGGGGACAGTTTTGCGGGGTGGGCTCGGCTGGATCATGGTCAGAGGTCTGGGAGGACCAGGCGGCCTCGCTCCTTCCCCTGCAGGCAGCTGGGGACCCTTAGGCTTGTGTTGTAGGGTACTTGCAGCTATCGGAAGGGCTTCTCTTTCCTGTGGGGCTGGGCTGCACTGATTTAAAAAGGTTCTTCTGGTCAGAAGTTTGTCCGCCCCCCAGGAAGTGCTGTCACTGAGCTCTTTGTGGAGGACCTGGTGTCTCTGCCTCTCCAGATCCCTGCACCCGATGCCCGTGGTGGGGCTGGGCAGACACCGGGTCCCTTACTAGGGGAGTGGCTTCCAAGTCTGAGCCTTCAATGAAGGGATAGGTCTTCTCGGTGACTCGGGAGCAGGAGCGGGGTGGGGCGGGGGGGCTGTGTCTAAACAGATGTTTCTACATTAAGGTCACTTTCTCTTTTTTCCACACATCTGTCCAAAGGCCAAACAACGAGTGGATGAAAAGCCCAGCCTGGGAGCTGTGAAGCTGCAGGAGGCCCCCGCAGCCGCCCCCCAGATGAAGCGAACCGGAGCAATCAAGCCTCGGGCCGTCAAAGTGGAAGAGAGCAAAGCCTGACGTCCCGGCCGCCGCCTTTCCTCACCCTCACAGGGTCAGTGCCGCCGCCTGGCCTGGACAGGACAGCCACCCTCTGGGATCTGCACCGGACCCACCCTCACCTGGCCTGGACTGAGTCTCCTGCTCTCCCCCACCCCAAAGTCCCATCATCAGCCAGCTCCACCGTGGAAACGTGGCAGTGACCTGCTTGCTTCGAGACAAGAGCAACGACTCCTTCTTCCACCCCCGCCCACCCCCAGCCCGAGACTGGAGTGCGTCCCTTCCGTGCAGCGCAGGCCCACCCGCCCGCCCTGTCCCAGCCGCAGTGGTTTGGCAGCAGGGTCATTTTAGCCTGAAGCTTTTTTGTTTTAAAAAGCAGCTAAGGTTTTTACAAAGGGGAAAGGAAATCAAAATGCCAGCTACATCCGTATAGCTGAACTTTTATACGTTCCTCACTGTCCTCTCCCCAGCCCCTCTGCTGTCCCTAACGGTCCCCTTTTACCTCGTCCCGTTTGACGCGTCACTGCGATTCCTTGAGAGATGACTCTAAGAACGTGCTCCCCGGGCCTGTCCCCTTCGGAGTCGCTGCGGGACACAGCTGTGAGCGCTCGGGTTTGCTCACTGCTAGAAGGGGTGGGGGGCAGAGTGGCAGGTAGGTGGCCTCACGGTTGGGTACCAGCCCTGGCCTCAAGTCAGGCGTTTTAACATGAGTTCCGTGGAATTTCCTGGGCTCTGTGGAAGCCCGTGAACACGTTGACTTTGGGGTGTCATAGTGTGGAGGTGCAGGCCCTGTCATTTCCCAGACTAGCCAGCACGGCACGAGTGGCGGGCATACCACAGGCCCCGTTGGCATGCGTAGCTCCAGGGCCCTGTAGCCCGTCCTTTGGGGCCACTGCTTCCCTTCAGTTCCTCGTCTCAGCCGTTGCTTGTCTTTCCTCCACTCTGGAGCCTGCGGTGCCCGCCCGGCTCCTCACTAGGTCGGTGATAGGAACTCATGGACATAGCTGGGCTGTGGCCGCAGCGAAGCCTGTGGCCCCTAAAGCATGGACAGGAGCTGACCTGGGGGGGTTGGGGCCTGGTCAAACCGAGGCAGGCCTGTAGTTCTAGAGAAGCCTAGCAGCCCTCCGAAAGACAGCCTGCGGCTGCAGAGCCACCTCACGAAAGGCTGCTGTGGGCCGCTGGGCTCTGGGCTTGTTTTAAAGTCAGAAACAGAAGGAAGTTGTCCTGACTCCATCATTCCAAGAAAAGTGCAGGAACTTCCAGTCCCTGGACACCCTCAGAGTCCTGGCCCGTCACCTCTGCAGGCGCCGCTGTGTGCCCCGCTGGTGTCCCTGAGGCCTGCTGTCTGCTCAGAGGCGTGGCTTGGACAGCCCGCCCTCGTCGCCACGGTGTGACCTCTGCTTAGGCTCTGCGTTGCGTCTGGTGTGGAACCTGAGGAAGGAACACTTTAGGGACTCCGAAGCAGCTTTGGTCACTCTGTCAGCGTACGGGGGTTCACCCTGCACCCCCAGCTCGCAGTGGTGTCTGGACAGGGCAGTCTTACCGGGAGAGCTTCCTGCTTCGTCTGTAGCACTTGGCACCCCCCGCACACCTTGCTAGCTCCACTCTTCTCTGTCCCATTACTCCTCCACCCCTTCTTGGGGGCTGCCCAAGCCTCTCATTGCTCTCCTCTGCCCCCTGCAGATGTCTCGTCACTGTCCCGTGATGAATGCTCTGTCCTCCCTGCTTCCGTGGGCAGTGGCAGTTGGAGCCACGGCCAGACCTGCCCCGTGACGCGGTGCACAGGATTTGTCCGATGGAACAGAACGGTCCTGGGTGCTGCTGCAAATGCAAGACGTGCCCTTCTGGCGAGCCTGCCGTGACAGCGACAGTCCCTCTGGTTGGAGGAGAAAGAAAAAGTCACCTGATCTCAGCCCCTTTACACCCTGTATTTCCTCCTCTCTCCTCCTCCTCCCCCTAAATAAAAACAGAAAACACTAGAATTTATTTATATGTATTGATGTTGTAGGTCTAGGTGAAAAAAAAGTAAATGTTCCACTTCTCTATTTATATATAATGTCTGAATTACTCTGTGCAGGAAAGGCCAGGAATTTGCATGTGAAGTTGGTCGTTCACCACTGTGTGACCTCAGCTGTGGGCTCTTCCCTGCTGAGATGCAGGTTTAAACTGGGCTCTGGGGGCAGAGAGGAGGCCCAAGGCCCCCCGCACCCCCAACCCCTTCCATGTCTGGTTAAATGCGGTTCTTAGTGCAGAGACGTTCTATGGTGCAATATCTCTCTTTCATGTGGTTTTAGAGCAAAGCTCAAGGTTAGTAGGACTCGGGGTCTTACTGTGGTTTCCAGCCCCCCTCCTCAGATGGCAGAGCGGCGCGGGGCTCCGGCCAGGGTGCGGTGGCCTTCGGGGAAGTCGGTGAGTCCCAGCTCCTGCCTGTTCTGCTGCTGGGGCGGTCGGGCGAGTGTGCAGAATCCTCGCCGCAGCCTACTCCAGTCACCACCTGACACTGGCAGCTTTGCCAAGGTCACCGATGGTCCTACCTGTTGCTTGGCAGCCAGTGACTGGGTAGTGTTGATCCTCGGCTGACAGCTCAGTGGAGTGAAATTCAAGTGTGGCTCATCTGGCATTCAATGTCCGCCCTCTGAAAACTGTGTGCTGCCAGCTGCATTTGGTCTGGTTTTGTAACTGTTGGCTCCTGTTTTATTTCCATTCTTGTTTTCAAACTCGGAATTCATAGAACCCTTCTGGCGCTGGGTTCCTTAAGGGGAGAAACAAAAGGGGACTTTATTAGACATTCAGAAAAGTTGGTTCCGTTCCAAGGCTGTGGTCACACCAGCTGCTTGCAGGGATACTGGAGTAATTTAAACATGGCCATTGTCCTCCTGGCTTCTGGATCTGCCTCCCAGATGGTCCGTGGTGAGGTTTCTAACTGACTGGCACCCACAGCCCCAGAGCCAATCTGTGAGTCCTGGGTGCTGAGGCAGTGCGCTGGCCTGGCAGGGCGGGTGGAGCCCCTCCCCCTGCCACCCACTGGCTTCGCCTCCCCTCTGCCGAGTAGCTGCATGTTGCCTTTTAAACCTCTCTTGTCCCTTTTTGCTCTGGGCAGAGCAAGCCTGGGTTGGAGGGTCTGTTGGAAATGGCCTTTGCTGACCAAGGGAACTGGTGTGTGTGTCTTGTCGTGTTCTGTGGTGAAGGGGAAATGCAGGTTTCCACAAAGCCAGCTCTGAACAGGAGACGGGTGACCTCAGACAAGTAGGTCATCTGGACAGGAGTGGCGCGGCGCTGGGGACAGATGCTGTCACCCAGCCACTTTCTCCACCAGGGCCCCCAGCACATCTGGCTAGTGATCATCACGGTGTGGAGGGCCTGCCATTCCCTGTGTCTCCACCCCGGTCCGGTGGCCTCCAAGACGACAGCGCTGTCTTCCCGTGGCAGGGAGCCTCGGAGTGGGGTTCCTGTTCAGCTCTGTGGACGCTTTCTTCCACTGCTGAAAGGGATCTTGTACTCTTAAGCTTTTGACCTCATGCCTTGTGTAGTAAAAAGGATTTGGGGGGGGGTTCTTTTTTGAGCGGGTTCTTTTTTGTTTGTTTCCTTTTATTTCGGCCTTTCCTCTCTTTGTCTTTTCATGTAGACCAGATATTTGAAAGGGCAGACGATGGCTAAAGGTGTACTGTGCAGCTTGTTTATACATGTTTGGGGAAATCTGGCCTCGGGTGGGAAATGGAATCATGGATTCACCTGGCTGTGCTGGACGCTCACTCTCCCTTCCCTCCAGTTCAGTACCTGTTGTTTCTCCTTTCAAATATGTGATTGTACTAGCTCTTTCCATATGAAAGAACTCTCCTTATTTAAATAAAAAAAGTAAAAAAAAAAAAAGCCGAACATGCTTTCTCAGGTTGTGCGTCCTTGCTTCCCAGGTATCTGACAAGAGGGACCTGTACGAAATGTGGCACAGACAATGGCCGCGGTCTGGCCGGATGCCCTGGCAGGCTCTGCTTAGGGAAAGGGATGGACGCTCTTAGGGCGCGTCCTAAACGAAGCCGCAGCACCCAGCAGGCTCCCGCTTCCTGCGGAGGGCTCCCACCGCGCACAGCTCCTGCGCCCCCTCCTTCGGGCAAGAAGGCTGGTCAGTGCCCTGGTGTGACGTGCGGGTTCCTACTCTTGGGAGACCTGGCACAGGAAGCAGAAAGGCATATGCTGCACTTCGGGGTGGGAAAGAGCAACCCAGGTCTTCGAAAGACTTCAGAGAGGGGCTCCCTTCTGCCACCACCACTCTGGAGTCACAGCATAAAATGTGGTTTTTAATGGTGTCTCTACCTCTGGGAGTCACGTTTATTCAAAGAGGTCTCAGGTGGCACTTAGCACACTGCTTGCAAAGCAGGTAAGAAAACCACTGGGGGGCTGGAGATTTACCTCAGTGGTTCCAGCGCCTGCCTAGCAAGCACAAGGTCCCTGGTTCGATCCCCAGGAACCACATATAACAATACCGGACGTGGTGACTCACGCCCACCAGCAATCAGTACCACATAGCACAAATGCCGGGCTTGGTGCTCAAGCCTGTACTCCCAGCACTCAGGAGGCAGAGGCAGGAGGGTTGCTGAGTTTGAGGCTTGCCCGGGCTACATAGTGACCTCAGGGCCAGCCTGAACTACAAAGCCAGACCCTGTCTCAAAAAAGAAAGAAAGAAAGAGAGACAGATACTAGGTCAGGGATTTAGCTCAATGGTTCCCACATCTGCCTGGAAAATGCAAGGTCCCGAGTTCAATCCCCAACACCACACACCACAGTGTGCAATGTGGTGGCTCATGCTTGTAACCCCAGCACTCAGAGGCAGAAGAAGAGGAATTGCCAAGAGTCTGAGGCTGACCTGGGCTACATAGTGAGTTCAGGGCCCACCTGACCTATAAAGTGAGACTTTGTCCCAAAAAAGAAAAACAAAAATTAAACACTTGTTAGCACGAGGAGATTTCTGAGCCTCCAGCTCTGGAAGAGCCAGGCTGGCATCTCAGCTCCTACACCCACACACTTTGCCCAGATCCACGTCAACTTGGAGAAGCGGTTCCTAGGCCTTCACAAGGTGCCTGCTCTGCAAGAAACCGAATGTCCACGTGCGCCCAGGACCAAGCTCAAGGTCTAGGAGCCGCTCTTCAGAGCCCAGCGCCTTCCTGCCGTCGGGTCCTGGCTAGATAGAGACTTGGGGGTGCAGCTGTCTCATGATCCCTCGTAGATAAGCCAGAATCATCATCCCACAACTGGGAGGGTGAGGCAATTCGATAGTTTGGGTACTTTGATCCCGGTACCTCTTCCCTCAAACAACAACGACACCTGGGGTGGGGGTGAACTCCTGCCGTGCACCCCCACGCCCAGCCTTCACTCCATTCTTTTTTTTTTTTTTTTTTTTTGAGATAGGGTCTTGCTTTGTAGTTCAGGCTGGCCCTGAGCTCACTATATAGTCCAGGCAAGCCTCGAACTCAGCAATCCTCCCTGCCTCTGCCTCCCGAGTGCTGGGATGACAGGCGTGAGCCACCATGCCCGGCATTTGTGGTATGTGGTATTGATGGCTGGTGGGCGTGAGTCTTCACGCCCAGCATTGTATGTGGTTACCGGGATCGAACTCAGGACCTTGCGCTTGCGAGGCAGGTGCCGTAACCACTGAGCTAACCCTCTGGCCCCTTCACTCCATTCTTAACTGGGGTCATCCACCAAGATGCGGGTAGCAATGCAGCCTGGAATGAAGAGCGACTCACACGTGTTGTGCCCAGTGTTTTTTAAAATGACACACGATTGCCTCTCTCACTCTTCAAAGCCATCTGACACGCGTGGCCCAGCCCAGACCACTTGCGCACCACTGTGCTCTACCAGCGCGCACGCGCATACTGCTGCACTCGCTCCGTGTGCGCGCGCACCCTTGCCTGTAGGGTCCGCAGGCGCAGCAAGTCGAGCGCCGAGCAGGGGATAGCGACGAGTGCCGAGCCGCCTCGTCCGCAACGGTCCTCCTCCGGAGCGGTTCCTAGAGAAACCCAAGTACGTCTGTGGGTGCCGGTGCCGGGGACTGGAGCAGCTCGGGCTTCCGGAGGCCATCCGTGTGGGGCGCCCAGGGCTGAGAAGCTCGGGAGGGAGAGGAGAAAGGATCCTTAGGCCTGTGAGGCGTCAGAGGGGACCAGGAGAGCAGGACAGATGAGGTCTGGGGGGAGGGGAGCAGGGGCCTAAGGGACAATGGAAGCCGCCAGAGTCCAGATGAAGGGGCGGAGCTCAAGGGAAAACGGAGCCTTAGCGATGGGGGCGTCCTGATGCAGGTGCACCCTCCAATTAAGGAGCCTCAACGCGATGAAGTGGCTGGCTGGCTGGCGCAGGCCTGACGTCCCAGCATGCAGGAGGCTGGGGCAGAAGGATCTCCAGGAGTTCAAGCCCAACCAGAGCCACATAGAGAGACCCTGACTCAGAATACAGAAAAAGGGGTCTGGGGATTCAGCTCAGTGGTTCCGGCGTCTGCCTGGCAAGCGCAAGATTCCAAGTTTGCTCCCCGGTGCCACATACCACAATGCCAGGCATGGTGGCTCATGCCTTTAATCCCAGCACTCAGGAGGCAGAGGCAGGAGGATTGCTATGAGTTCAAGGCTTGCCTGGGCTACGTAGTGCTTTCAGAGCCAATCTGAACTACAAGGCGAGGCTGTCTCAAGAAAGAAAAGAAAAGAAAAAGGAAAAACAAAAGACAAGTGAAATAAGAAATAATAAGGATAAGAGAAATAGAGGAATATCAGAGGTTGATGCTGTCCTAAGATGGGGAAGGAAGCACTTGGGACAGATTTTTTTTTTTTTTTTTTGAGACAGGGTCTCGCTTTGTAGTTCAGGCTGGCCCTGAGCTCACTGTGTAGCCCAGGCAAGCCTCGAACTCAGCAGTCCTCCTGCCTCTGTTTCCCAAGTGCTGGGATTACAGTGTGAGCCTCTGCACCCTGCGGGACAGATGAATTTTAAAGATGAGGCTCTGAGACCCTGAAAGATGAGGTCACAGGCCATAGGTGACTGATAGCTCCCCCCAGAGCTACCCAAAATCCAGGTAGCTTGTGGTCACTCTGGGAAAGGACAGGAAAGGCCACATCCTTCCATGATAGTAGCCTCCTTGACAGGAGGTGGCCAGCAAGTGCTGGTGGAAAGCGTTGTCAGAGCTCATGTGCAGTCCTGGGATTCCTGAATTTTCACCCAGGTTTGCTGCCCTTCCCCATGCCCCAAGCGTCTCTGCGTTCCCATGACAATGCTCACAAGCTGCTTCCTGACTTTCTCATGAAATCTATCATGCTGTGGGTTCCCCCTGGGTGCTTCTGGGAGCTAAGCTGCTTTGGGATCCTTTCTGTGGCCTCTTTCCACTGATGACCGTTCTTCCCTTTTCCAGGGTGGCCTCCTGAACTTGCTTTTCTACAAGATGTTGGAGTTTTTGAAGCACCCTGTAGTGGTGACTGCCAACATCAACTTGAATATTGTGGCTCTGACAGGAGTGGCGCTGCTGAGCCGGCTGTGGTGTCTCTCCTACCCGCGGGCTGTGGTGTAAGCCGAACAACTCCCTTATGGGGGTCCAGAAAGGACTGTGATCAGTATCGGGAACAGCCTTTTTAGACTGTCAGTGGGATGCTATGGGGTATCTTAGTTTTGGAGGTTTGGGCCATTGAAGGAAGGTGAGAAAGATTTGTGCCCAGGACAATAGCTGTTGAAGACACCATCTAAATTTTGCTCCATGGTTCTATAGCAGGAAAAACTGGACCCATGAAAGAGGTGCAGTAGAAGAAAATCTCATTATAAGACTTGGCTTTTCCATTTTTAAATTGGAAGGCAAGCTAGACATAGTATTACATACCTGTAATCCCAGCACTCAGTCTGAGGCAAGAGAGTCGTCAGGAGTTCAAGGCCAGCTTTGGCTACATAGTGAGGTCTTAAAAAAATAGAGGGCAGATAAGGAGTAGATTTGGATAGATTAGTTTTCATTATTTAGAGTGCCCCAAGCATGGTTGGGTCATAATGGGAAGTTGTTGGTGTTTTTATTGAAAGGGCTGCTTTCTAACTAATACGTATGTTCTTATTTAACATTTTATTACGGGAAGCATCAAACATATGAAAGTGGAGAGAACCGTAAATGACCTTCCATCAGTGTGTTCATTATCTGGCTTCAACAAATCGGCGTATAGCCAAGCCCTTCCCTGCAGTGGGTTAGTTGAAGCAAATTCTAGACATTATATCTCATTTATAAATAATCCAGCATAGCTCTTTAAAAATAAGCAGAAGCTACATAACCACAGTAGTGCCACCACACCAAGGAAATGGACAGTCAGATTTGCTATCGTCAGACTTCTCTGGTTGTCTAAAAATGTGTTGGCCCTTTGTTCCCACCTGTCTGCCTTTCCCACCTGCAGCTGTTTCCTTGAGTCACCGGGTCTCATCACCTCACAGCTCTAGACATGTGCTGATGTGTGGGGAGGTGGGAGTAGCAATATCCTGTAAGGTGTTGGAGACGCTTGGCTAGTAGCTGGTATATACCCCAAGTCAGAAAAGTAGGGGAGACAGTGCTGGGTGAACCACAGTGCTAGAGCAGTTGCTTAACTTGCGGAGCCCTGGGTTCAGTCCCTGGTACAACCCAATAAAAAAAACTGAGCATGATGGCAAACGCCTGTGATCAGCATTCTGGGAGGTTGAGGCAGGTGGAGCACAAATTGGAACTCAACCGTAGCAACTTAGCAAGTTATCAAAACCCTGTTTTAAAATAAAAAAGAGCTAAAGATACAGCTTTGAAAGAAAGTCCTGGGCTCAATACCTAGTTCTACTCACATATACACAAAGCTAGGAACAGAATCAGGACCCAGAAGGGGTCAGGGCTGGCTGCTCCTGGTGAGATTTCCACACTGTCCCTCTGAATGTTGATTGCTGTTTGTGTGTCTGAGCATTTGAGGACAAGATGGAGCTGGGCAAATCTCTCACACCGCCAGTCACTCCCTTAAGGCTGTTCAGAAACACACGAGTGTATCCTTACCCCCTTTGTGTACAGTTAAGATACATAGTTGAATAGAATGCCTGTGGCTCTTTCAGCTTCGATGAAGTCTATTATGGGCAGTACATCTCCTTTTATATGAATCGGGTCTTCTTTTTGGACGACAGTGGGCCACCGTTCGGCCACATGCTACTTGCGTTGGGAGGTAGGTTTCTTTAGAGAAGTAGCTGTTGCCCTCAGGACCCCAAGCACATTACACGTTCTCAGTGATGATTCTTGTTTCCATATTGAGTGCCCGCCACATTACCCCACAAATTAATTTTCTGTTTTAGGTTATTTAGGAGGATTCGATGGTAACTTTTTATGGAACAGAATTGGAGCAGGTAAAAGACAGTTTTAATTTTCTGTGTTGATATACACATAGAATCAAGATATGGGAATCAGCAGTGGCTATTTATGAGAGTATAGGCTCTGGTAAATTTAGATAACAAGTGAAAGAATTTGGAAAGTCTGGTAAAAATCTTACTGTTTAGCTGTAATAAATATTGGTGCACATCCTGTGGCATTTGCTTATGTTTAACTCTTGCATGAATACATTTTATATGTTCCCATCATGTTTTTGGAAATAGGTGAGTAAATATAAGGAAGCATTAATTTTAGAATGCTTGGCTTAGAATCCTGTGTAAAGCTAATTTCAAAGCAGCCAGGCAGACAGTCGTGTGCATGTGTAGTCCCAGCCACTCCAGAAGCTGAGGCAGGAGGATCACAAGAGCCTAGGCGGTGGCCGGCTGTAAAGTAGCCACCGTGTGGTTTGAAGCTTTACCCATGGCCTGGGCTCCGGCACCGTGCGTGTTCAGTCTGCAGTGCTGTGCTTGCCTTTCCAGAGTATACGAGCAACGTGCCCGTGTGGACCTTGCGCCTGCTGCCGGCACTCACCGGGGCCCTGGCGGTGCCCGTGGCCTACCAGGTGGTGGTGGAGCTGCACTTCTCCCACTGCACAGCCATGGGTGCGGCCCTGCTGCTGCTCATCGGTAGGCCTGGCCGGAACCTCCCCAGGGCTGGCTGGGGAGTCCGGGCTCCTAGCTGGTGCGTCGGGAAGTGGCTCTGCGAGCCTCCACGCCCGGGCTGCGCCCTCAGCCCCGGGCGTGCGGCCGCATGCTCAGCCCCCGTCACTCTCCAGGGCACACGCGCGCCTGCACCGGCTCTTTCCTCCCTCCCTCCGCTGACCCGCAGGATGTCAGGGTCAGTGGACGCTCCTTCTGCTCAGCGTCAGGGACAGACAGACGGAGTTCAGACGCAGGAAAAGTCAGACCGAGCTGGGCGTGGGGCTCGGACCTGCAATCCCCGCACTTTTTCCCTTCGAGGCAATATCTCTCTGTGCAGTTCAGCAGGTCTTCAATTCATCAGGTAGCCCGGGCTGGCCTCAAAGCCACAGCGGTCCTCCTCCCTCAGCCTCCCAAGAGCTGGGGACATGCCACCATACCCAGTTAGCCCAGTATGCCTGAGGCTGAGGCAGGAGGATCCACAGGAATTCAAGACCAGCCTGCACCACACAGTAAGCTCAAGACCAGCCTGAACTGCATCATGAGACCTGTTTCAAAAAATGGGGGGGGGGGATTTCGAGCCTCTCTTCCAAGTTGATATTACTTCTACAAATAAGACAAGTAAAGGCTCAGAAAGGTGAAGCGACTGGCCACACAGTGGCTCACGCCCAGGAACTTGCCTTCCCGGGCTGGCCTCAGCCGGCACGTTCCGGGTGCAGCGGGCCCCTGGGCTCGCCTCGGTTAGGACGAGCCGCTGCCTCTCCGAGGCTCTGCTTGTGCACATCGCCCAGCCTGGGCCCCAGAGAGCCCCAGAGTGAGAGCCGCGTCTGTACCAAATCGGTACAGGTTTTTCTTACCGTCCCCCTCCGTAAGCCAGCGTGCCTCTGTCCTTAGCGTCTGTCGGTGACGGACGGATGTGGCGGTGATTGAAAGGCTAGGAGGGTGACTGGGCACCTGGGGCGAGTAGGAGGGAGGTCTTTTATGTGTAGGACACGAGGAGGACGGGCGGCTCCGACCTCCCTCCTCCCTGCGTCCGTGTGCTGCCGCTGCCAGACCGACCCCGTCTCATCTCTGTGACAGAGAACGCCCTGATCACCCAGTCCCGGCTCATGCTGCTGGAGGCGCCGCTAATATTTTTCAATCTCCTGGCTGTGTTGTCCTATCTGAAGTTCTTCAACTCCCAAAAACACAGGTATGGGAACCAAAGCGTATCCTTCCTACTTTCTAAGAAAATAGATTCTGGGTGGCTTCTGATGTTTTGAGGACTTGCTGAGCATCTTGGGGTCACTTTATGTTTCGGGAATTGAAATAACAACAACAATAATAATGATAAATAGCATCTTCATTTTCCTGACCAAAAAAAAGAGAAGTTCTTGGTGCTTGTAATCCAGCACTCTGGGAGGCTGAGGC
The DNA here is from genome assembly GCA_004025085.1 of Thryonomys swinderianus. Taxonomy (NCBI): domain Eukaryota; kingdom Metazoa; phylum Chordata; class Mammalia; order Rodentia; family Thryonomyidae; genus Thryonomys; species Thryonomys swinderianus. The sequence goes on from PVIC010008219.1 coordinate 32,620, forward strand.
AGGAGGATGGCAAGTTGGTGCCCAGCCTGCACCACTTAGCGACTTGGCAAGACTGTGTCTCAAAATTAAATGTAAAAAGGGCCAGGGATGTAGCTCAGCATTCCTTGGATTCCATCCCCAGTACCCTCCCCCACCCCCCAAAAAAAGAGAGAGAGAGAGAGAGAATCTACCAAGAATGAAATGCTGGGAGTCGGGGGTTCTTTTTACTGTGCCTGGTATGTGTCGAGCAGCTGCCCAGGAGGATTATGGGAGAAGTGCACCCTCCCTGGCCTGTGGGATGTAGTGATGATGGTTCTGCCTGTGTCGCAGCCCTTTCTCTCTGCGCTGGTGGTTCTGGCTGGTGCTGACAGGGGTTGCCTGCGCCTGCGCTGTGGGGTGAGTGGGGGCCCCCGTCGCGGGCTGGGTCTTCAGACACGTGCGCCCGCCTGGCCCAGCCTGACTGGCCCCATCTTTCAGCATCAAATACATGGGCCTCTTCACCTACCTGCTCGTGCTGGGCGTCGCAGCCGTCCACACTTGGCACCTGATCGGAGACCAGACTCTCTCCAATGTAGGTGGCCTTGTCCCTTTCGTCTGGCCCGTGTGGGGCTGCCGGGCGCCTGTCCCCCCTCTGAGGCTTCAGAAACCAGCGGGCAGCGTCCCTGTCAGCGTTGCCAGCCGGGTAGATGGGGCTTCCAGCCCTGACGCTCACGGGCCTCAGTGTCTCCGGCTTGTCCTCGCGTCTCTGCAGGTCTGCGTGTTCTGCCACCTGGCGGCCCGGGCGGCGGCCCTGCTGGTCACCCCGGCCGCCCTGTACTTACTGTTCTTCTACATCCACTTGGCACTGCTCTGCCGCTCGGGGCCCCATGACCAAATCATGTCGAGCGCCTTCCAGGCCAGCCTGGAGGTGAGAAGCGGGGTGCGGGCTCCCCTTGGGGCACGGCTAGTCATGGGCTGGCTCATTCGGGGGCCTTTGGGCCTCGGGTTTTCTCATTAGGGATGATGAGGGGCTGGTGATTTAGCTCAAGCGGTACTGCGCCAGCCTTGGACACACAAGGACCCATGTTCGATCCCTGGTACCACAAAAAAAAAAAAAAAAAAAAAAGACAGCTGAGCATGGAATGAAGCCTCCGATTAGGGATGATGAACTGCTAAGGTCTGTGGGAATCTTCTAGAATCGGAACGGCCTTGGCTCTGGCCTTTCGGAGAAGGGACTCCGGGCCTGCAGTGAGCCAGGGCGAGGGGGTGAGGGTCTGGCTGCCCACCCCACTCCCCCAGTGGCCACTCGTGTCCCTGCACACAAGTTTGTGCCGCTCAGACACGGCACCGCTCCCTTCCACGGGCCAGTGTGAGTGGTGCGGGGTGGGGGCCGCGGGCCGGTGCCTGGCCTGGGGCAGCGCTCTGGCCAGGCGCTGCAGCGTGAAAGCACGAGGCAGTGAGCGCTGCCGTGGGAGCCGGGACCGGTGCGCGTGTCTGCGGCCCCAGCACTCGCGGCCTGAGGCGGGAGGATCAGCCTGGGCTGTGTAGTGAGCTCAAGGCCAGCCTGAGCTGCACAGTGGCGAGACCCTGTCTTGACACCCCGCCACCCAAAGAAACTGCCAGTGCCTCACGTCCCGCGATGGGGAGTGGCCGTCCGAGAGGAGTTCGGGACTGTGGCTCCTTCTCTGCCCTTTGCCCCAGGGAGGACTGGCCCGCATCACCCAGGGCCAGCCCCTGGAGGTGGCCTTCGGCTCGCAGGTCACCCTGAGGAATGTCTTCGGCAAGCCCCTGCCCTGCTGGCTTCATTCACACCAGAACACCTACCCCATGATGTAAGGAAACCGTCCTGCCTCGGCCGTGCGTGTCAGGGCTTCTGCTCTGCAGCAGCGTTGGGGAGACCGAGTGCTGAGTGGTGGCGTCTGCGCGGAGCCCGTGGGGGACTCTGCACACAGGGCCCGCGTCTCAGCGCAGCCACCAGGTGGCTGAGTGCTGCCCTCCGTGTCCTCCTGTCCTGGAGGATTCAGACCCTGCCTCCCAGACGGGACCATTGGTCCCTTTCACAGCCGCCGCGGACACGGTCCCTGTCTGTCCCTTGTGCAGCTATGAGAACGGCCGGGGCAGCTCCCACCAGCAGCAGGTGACCTGCTACCCGTTCAAGGATGTCAACAACTGGTGGATCGTCAAAGACCCCAGGAGGTGAGCTCACACCGGCCTGGCCAGAGTCCCCAGGCCACCTGGCCACACCGTCTGTGTCACGTCTCGCCTGTGGTAGCCTGGGGTCCCCGCGCCGTACCACTGAGAGCGAGGGTAAGGCTTGGATCGCCTGGGCTGTGTGACGGGGCACCACACCCCCTCCCTCCTGCTGCCCAGGCCGGGTCCTCGGTCCTCTGCACCGCCGGCCTCTGTTGTCCAGTGGCTGCCACTGCTGTGCCCGCTCTCCCTGAGCGCCACAGCCCACCGTGGGCGCCTGCCACACTCCAGGCTGGGCGGGGCCTCCTCCTGGCGGACCTGGAGTCGCCCCTCCTGTCTCCATCCCCACGGGTGTCTTCACGTCTGGGTCTCAGGGTCACTCACTTGACTGGAGTGCTCGCTTGCTCCTTGTCCCTTCTGCCACGCACCTCTGTGCCATGCCGGGCGGCGGCTGCCGGCGGCTGCTCAGACCTCCTGGGCCCTGACTGGACTTGTGCAGGGCTGGTGGGAACCAGAGGTCTGCTTTTGGCGGAGGGTTCTCAGCAGCCACGTTAGTGGTCCTTACAGTGCTGCTCCCAAGGGAGATAAAGCAAATGGAATCACACATGGCCACTGGGAAGGTCCTTTAGGGTTCAGAAAATGGAAAAGAGGTGGACATCGTGGTACACACATGTAATCTCAACTATTTGGGAGGCTGAAGCAGGAGGATCTCAAGTTTGAGTCCAGCCTGCACAAAATAGCAACTTAGTGACACCTTATCTCAGGGAGAAGTCAAAAGGCTGGGGACTGAGCTTCCTGACACGGTTTGCTTGGCCTGCACCAACCACTGGGTTTCATCCCCAGCGCTGCAAATCGGTTCATGAAATGAATGTTCCTTGGATCTATACAAAGTCACCTCAGCAGGTGCAGGTGGGCAGGCGGGGGTGCAGATCACTCTGTCTGACGGGACAGGACAGCCCCACCCATCCGGGTGAGCTGCTGGTCTGTCTAGGGCACCAGGTGCCACTGTCCTTGCCACAGGCACCAGCTGGTGGTGAGCAGCCCACCCAGGCCCGTGCGGCATGGCGACGTGGTCCAGCTGGTCCACGGGATGACCACACGCTTGCTCAACACGTGAGTGCCCGGATGGGGGTGGAGCGGCCAAGGCCACGGGACCGGGTCCCCCTTCCTCCAGGACGGTAAGGAGAGGGCGTGGGAGGAGCTCCTCCAGTGGCTACGCCTGCCTCGGCCCTCCAGGCACGATGTGGCAGCCCCGCTGAGCCCCCACGCGCAGGAAGTGTCCTGTTATGTGGACTACAACATCTCTATGCCCGCCCAGAACCTCTGGAGGCTGGTGAGTTCCCGGGAGCCTGCGGGGCGAGTCTCAGGGGCCGTGCCGACCTGGAGCCCGCAGGCCAGGCCATCGGGCGGAGCCTGTTAGGAGGCGGGCCACACTTTTACAGCATGTCCCCGGCCAGGTCCGAGGCATAGGGATGGCTGCGTAGTCACAGGTTCCTGCCCCAGTTTCCCTGGGGACGGGCTCCACAGGCAGCGGGGCTGCGGCGCCTCTCCTGAAAGAGCCTGGCTCTTCCTGGGCACAGCCCGCCCGTGCCCACGCTTCTCTACTGCATGTTGACCGCCTGCCCGTGGCGCCCACACGGCCGTGGCTGTCGGCCTGTTCCGGCTGGCCGTCCTGTTGCCCCCGGCCTCCCATCCTCCGTCCCCTCTTCCCCCTCTGCCACATCCCATGCACCGGCTACGGCCAAGTCCACCGCTAGAGGAGGGAGGTGCGTGCTGCCACGGCCACTTCCCGGACTCCAGGGAATAAGACAGAGAAGGCAGCCTGACCTCGCAGGCCAGTGTGCCAGCGGTGTGCCCACTCCGGCCCCAGAGCAAGGAGCCCTGTCCGGCCCCCACGCATGCCCTCTTTCCCAGTGGAGGACGGAGACCCCCGATGACCCTGTCCCCCCAGGACATCGTGAACAGGCGGTCGGACACGGACACCTGGAAGACCATCCTGTCGGCTGTGCGCTTCGTGCACCTAAACACATCCGCTGTGCTCAAGGTACACACGGGCATCCCGGGCGGGCGGGACACTGGGCAGAGACACACGGAGGGAGGGAGGGAGGGAGGGAGGGGAGAGAGGGGAGGGGGAGGGGAGGGGAGGGAGGGGGAGGGGAGGGCGGAGCCTCGCGGAGCCGGATCCCCATCCCAACATACCCTGTCTCCTTGGCGCTGCCAGCTGAGCGGGGCGCACCTCCCTGACTGGGGCTTTCGGCAGCTGGAGGTGGTGGGCGAGAAGCTATCTCGGGGCCCCCACGAGAGCATGGCGTGGAACGCAGAGGAGCACCGCTACGGCACGAGTGGGTGCAGCCTTGGTCCTGGGTGTCCGTGCGTCCTGGGGGCTGCTTCCTGCTGCCGCAGGGCCCAGGGTGGCGGGAGCGCGGGTGGGAGGAGGCGGCGGCAGCTCCGCCCAGTCTGACCCGCTGCCTCCCAGGCCAGGAGCAGAGGGACCGGGAGCTGGAGCTGCACGCGCCCACGCAGGTGGACATCAGCATGAATCTCAGCTTCGTGGCCAGGTTCTCGGAGCTGCAGGTGACAGTGGAGGCCGGGCCCTGCCGGGGAGCGCGTCTGCCAGCGCCATGGGTGTGGAGCGCGTCACGAGCCTCCCTCTGACGTGTGCGGCGCTGTGGGCCCGTCCTCCGCGGCTGTGTAGTCAGGAGCAGTCGGGGGCCGGAGGTGCCGTCGGCACCACGCGGTGACATTGCTAGGGTGTCCTAGACCCCGTGAGGTTGGCGCGGGCTGCGTGCAGCCGCGGAGCCTGCGTCTCTGAGGCCCGGAGCAGCCGTGTGTGGGCACGCACATGGGGGAGCTGGCTGGCCGGCATCTGGGGCCCTGGGCACCCGGCTACCCACCCGCCCCCCTGCCCGTCCACTGTGTTCCAGTGGAGGATGCTGACGCTGCGGAGCGAGGACACGGAGCACAAGTACAGCTCCAGCCCCCTGGACTGGGTCACGCTGGACACCAGCATCGCCTACTGGCTGCACCCCAGGACCAGTGTGAGCACGTGGTGGTCGCGGGTGGCAGCCGCAGGCGCGGTGGCATTGCCCCTCCCCGAGGGAATTCACGCAGGGAGAGCCGAAGTGCGGCTGGGGGGCCGGCACTGCCTCAGTGGCCAGGAAAGGGCCTGGCGCTTGGGCCTGTCCAAGCAGACCTGGGTTTCATGCCCCCTGCCAGAGGCGGCTGTTAGAACGTGTCCTCACGCCTCGGCGGCTGGACCTCCTGTGGTCGTGTCGTGTGGGCTCAGGCAGCGGCCTTGCCTCTCGGCCCACTGCCCAGAGCACAAGCGTGACACGCAGCCTGTGGGCACGGGCTACCTTTCCGTGAACAGCTTTGTCATTAATGTATCTCAACCTCCACATGGTCGTGCAAACTGTACCTCAGCTACCTGGGAGGCTGAGGCAGGAGGATTGTGAGTGTGAGGCTAGCCGGGACAACTTAGTGAGACTCTCTCCAATAAAAAAGGAAGGACCAACTGGCCAGGGATTTAGATCAAGTGGTACCGAAAAAAAAAAAAAGGCGTGGGGTGTAGCTCAGTGGCACCCCCGCCTGCCTTGCAAGCACAAGGTCATGAGTTCAAACCTGGTACCACAAAATAAGTAAGTGGAAAGGGTATGGGACATAGCTCAGTGGTACAGTGCCTGCTTGGCAAGCGCAAGGTCCTCGGTTCATTTCCTGGCACGAGAAAAAAGAAAAAAGGGCCGAGTGCGCCCCATTGTAGACCGCCAGCCTAGCCTGAGGGGGCCCTGGGCGCATCCCTACATTCCGCGTACGAACTCATCTGTGCCCAGCTTTCCGTCTCGGCTGGGCGAGGCGGGGCACCGAGATGCGCGTGTGCCGTCGCGCTGTTGACATGCGGTCCCCTGCTGTCCCCATGCTCCCAGGCTCAGATCCACCTGCTCGGAAACATCGTGATCTGGACCTCGGCCAGCCTGGCCACGGCCGCCTACGTGCTGCTCTTCCTGTGGTACCTGCTCAGACGGCGCAGGAGCGTCCGCGACCTCCCCGAGGGTCAGCACTCCCCTCCCCGCCCTCCAGCCTGCTGGCCTGCTCCGCAGAGAGGGGTCAGGAGCCCACAGGGGCGGCAGAGGCGGCAGGGAGGGCCGGGGCAGGGCTCCTGGCCTCGGGGTCACCTGCTGCCCAGCACAGGGCACTGGAGAAGGGACCCCCTTCCCTTCCCTTCCGTCACTTTGGGTTGGCTCCGCCTGTGCCGAGGCCGGCAGGGCAGGGCTCCCGGGTGAGGCTCGGGCGGGCAGCAGGGCTTCCTGTCCACGAGGCCACGCTGCTGAGCCACATGTCCCCACAGACGTGTGGCTGCGCTGGGCGCTGGCGGGGGCCCTGTGCGCCGGCGGCTGGGGGCTGAACTACCTGCCCTTCTTCCTCATGGAGAAGACGCTCTTCCTCTACCACTACCTGCCCGCGCTCGCCTTCCAGCTCCTCCTGCTCCCGCTCGTGCTGCAGCACGTCCACGACCACCTGTGCAGGTGCGGCCGCGGGTGCCGGGACGGAGGCGGCTGGCCCTCGAGTGTGACTGGCAGCCGCCGTCAGTGACGCTACGGAGGCGCAGGCCACAGGTCCAGGCCGATGTGCTGGGACTGGGAGGCCACTGGCTCAGAGCAAGGACCTGGGCCCGGGGTGTGGGAGACGCGGGGAAAGCCTGGGGCCTGGGCAGCGCCCTAGGCCTGCGCTCAGGGGAACGAGGCTGCCCTGAGGGCGGAACCGGCATGCTGGGGGTTGGAAGACTAGAGCGCGACCGGAGGGCCGGCCGGGTGCTCACGCCTCCGCGCCGCTGCCCGCTCCAGGTCCTGGCTGCAGCGCAGCCTCTTCAGCGCCCTGGTCGTAGCCTGGTACTCGGCCGCCTGCCACGTGTCCAACCTGCTGCGTCCACTGACCTACGGGGACAGGTCACTGTCCCCGGGAGAACTCCTGGCCCTTCGCTGGAGAGACAGCTGGGACATCCTGATCAGGAAACCCTAGGCCAGGGCACAGCGGGCAGGGCTGTTACTGGGTACCGCAGTCCCTTAGACCCAGACTCCCAGAGGCTAGGAGGGGCTCCCGGGGCAGAGCCTGGCGCTGCTCTCTGAAGTTCTCCAGCAAGCACCTCACCGTGAGCTGATCTGCCCACACAGCGCGGTCTCCCCCGCCCTGCAAGGCCCCGGACTCGTGCCAGGAGTCTGAGCCGCCAGCACAGGAGTCCGTAACAGAGGCTGGGGACATGCGACCCTGAGCCCCCCTGGCCGCAGGTCTGCAGCCCGAGTCGGGGCCCTCCTCCTCCGGGATGCCCACCAGGCCCGGGCAGCGCTCCAGCCTCAGGGGCAGGAGCATCCTTGACAGAGTCTGTGGGAACAGGTAGGGGCTGCACTGGGCTGCGGCTCCTCCTGCTGCTGGAACCTTTGAAATCCCTGAGATTTCACCGAGACACATACCAGCGGCACCTTAAGCAGGGACTGTGCCATCTGTACATTGCATTGCCCGGAACTTGCCTTTTAAAAATGTAAATAAAAAGGGACACACTGGCTCTCATGTCTGGAGCTGTTTATTGAGTCTCCTCCAGAGGGCACAGACTCACCTGGCCTGCCATAGTCATAGCTGGCCTGGCACAGCGACCATGGCATGGCTGGCTAACCACTGGGTGAAGCCCCAAGTGTCTGCCACAGAACGCACATCGGCAAAGGACAGTTCCACACGGGCCGTCATGTGGGAGAACAACACAGGCGGGACCACAGTCTGCGAGTTGAGGGCCAGGAGGGCGGCGTCACAGTCCAGGCATCCGTGGAGATGACTCAGAAGCGCCACCTGCCCTGGGCTCCCGTCTGCCTCCCTGTCCAGTGTGGGCCATGGAAAGAGACCTACAGGTTGCAGCCAGCTTTGTGCTATGAACAGTAAAAATACAGGACACGAACCATGTCCTAGTGTTTGGTGACGTGCACAGATGCACAGGTCATACCGGGAAATTGCTCTCTCACTGTGGGTTTGCCATCTAAAAACAGCAGGCTGGCCAGTGGCCAGGCCATTTTCACTTTGCCAGAAGTGCCAGTCTTGGGTTCCTCCCCGAAGCCAGTGCCACAGGCTTCCCCTGCACCTCCGGGTCCGCAGAAATGCCAGCTTCCCTCCGCGAGGAGGCAGGGAGCTGGAAGCCGCCCCAGTGACCAGATCACGGCCGCCCTCACGAGGATACCTGGGTCCCAGTGCCACCCAGGAGCAGCAAGCAAGGCCGTGCTGTGCTTCAGTGGCCAGTTTCCTCAGGCCAGTACCCCGTGGCCTGCCAGGCGGGGCTGCCGCCCAAGGTGCTCAGTGGGGTCTGCTGCTGGACTCCAGGTGTGACCGCTTGCCAGAGGCCAGCAGCCCAGGGTGGCCCCCGGGCTCGGGAAAGGTCCTCTTGTGGTTGCGCCCGCTGGCCCCGCCCCGGTGCCGCTTGCAGAGGTCCCCGTTGAGGATGTCCTGGATGTGCTGCACGATCAGGTTGATGGCGACTGCGGGCACAGGGGCGGGTGGCGCTCAGCTGTGCTACACAGGCCTGGGCGTGCACGGGCCCTGCAGGCCTCAGCCATCAGTGTGCGGGACAGTCACAGTCCACTCTCCACCTGACGCAGCCTCGTTACCAGGCTTTCTGCTACCAGGAACGGCCCCACCCACCAAACCTAATCTCTGTGTTCCTTTTCGGAGCACATTGTATTGAACTCAGGGCCTCACACAAACAAGGCAAACACTCATCACTGAGCTATACCTCCAGCCCACTTTTGAATTTTTATTTTGAGATATGGTCTCCTTAATTGGTCCAGGCTGGCCTGGAATTTGCAACCGTCCTGCCTCAGCCTCCAGAGTAACTGGGATTCTAGGTGTACAGCACCATACCCACCCCTAAATATATCTAAAGTGTATCTTGAGCCTGTGCCTCGGATAAACACTGATCTGTCCCCCGACAGGATTTAGCAGTCCTTGCGCTGTGGCTGGGAGCGGCCCAGTGGGTGGTTCTTACCCATGTTGTCCACCCCGCGGGGGATGATCACATCGGCATACTTCTTTGTCTGCAAGACACAAAGGGGTTCTCGTGAGGCTCCATCCGTTCCAGCTGACACTAAGGTACAACAGCAGGGCACTGAGACACTGTCACCTGCAGGTGAGGGACAGGGCCCCAGGCAGGTGTTAGCCAGGTGTGCACCCTGCGACCCACACAAGGAGCAGCAGGCGAAGCTGATCAGGCTGCAGACACTACCCTGCGAGTGTGGGCTATGCTGCTCCTGTGCCTTCCCAGGGGCCCTGGGGACGGTTGTGCTGGCCCCGAGTCCAGTGGCCAGGAGACGTGTGCACCTCTCCACCCTCCGTGCCACCGGCAACCGCCCCACCCGGGGCCTGGAGCCGCGGGCAGGACGGGACCGTGTTGCAGTCCCTCACACACTCGGGGATGGCCTCGGCCACACCTTGCCACTGCTCACCAGAGACCTAACGGCCTGCCACCCGCTCCCTGGCGGACATTGGCATCAGGGCCACCACGCAGGCACTCAAGCAGTCCATCTGCCCTAGCGTCTGGTGCTCAGCTGTGTGACTTGGGACCAGGGGACCCTGCCACAGCTAGGGGCAGCTATCTGCAGGATGCAGGGCATGCAGAGTGACATTGCAGTGCAGGGAGGCTAACGCTGGGCAGCAGGACCGGAACAGGAAAGAGTTGGACAGATGCCCGCGACAGAGAGGATCACGGGACTGCTCTGGGCCCAGGTGATCAGGATTGTGCCAGCGGCCACCCCAGGGGCGAGAGAGGCTGGGCCAGGGACGGGACTCCCTCCCTCGGTCACCAGCTCAGTGCCAGCACTCGGCATCTTCCTGCCAGGTCTCCACTCTGTCAGCTGTCCTTCTGCAAGTACTTAACAGCCAACTTACTGTTCGGATTAATTTCCAGCAAACACAAATGTGTGTGTGGGGGGAGAGTTTCTTTAAATACCAGCAAACAGAACTCTTTTTCCTACTTTTCTAAAGCAGGAATCTTAGTTCTAGTTCCTCTATGCTATACTTCTCACCTAATTTAAGAGGCAAAACACTGTTAAATTTCTCTTTAAGGGCCAGAGGGTTAGCTCAGTGGTTCTGGAGCCTGCCTCGCAAGCGCAAGGTCCTGAGTTCGAGCCCCAGTGACCACATACAATGCTGGGCGTAGTGACTCACGCCTGTCATCCCAGCACTCAGGAGGCAGAGACAGGAGGATTGCTGAGTTCGAGGTTTGCCTGGGCTACACAGTGAGCTCAGAGCCAGCCAGAACAGAGCCAGCGAGACCCTGTCTCAAAAAAAAAAAAAAATTCTCTTTAAGGGCCGGTTCCAGCGCCTGCCTCGCATGTGCAAGGTCCTGAGTGCGATCCCCGCTAACCACATACAATGCTGGGCATGGTGACTCATGTCCACCAGCAATCAATACCTCATACCACAGTGCCGGGCATGATGGCTCATGCCTGTAATCTCAGCACTCGGGAGGCAGAGACAGGAGGATTTCTGAGTTCGAGGCTTGCCTGGGCTACATAGTGAGCTCAGGGCCAGCCTGAACTACAAAGCGAGACCCTGTCTCAAAAAAAAAAAAAAAATTTCTCTTTAATACACTCCATCTGGGTGTGGTGGCTCTCACCTATAATCCCAGCACTTGGGAGGCTGAGGCAGGAGGATTGCTGTGAGTTCAAGGCCACCCTGGACTATAAATTTAAGACCAGTCTGAACCACATGGTGAAACGCTATCTCAAAAAAAATACCCCAAAGGGCTGGGGATTTAGCCAGTGGTTCTGGCACCTGCCTCACAAGCACAAAGTTGAGTTTGATCCCCAGTACCAAAAACCAATCTGCCACAATCCCCAGGTCTAACTTTGGAAGAGCCGGTGAATTCCTTTGTCTACAAGCCAGCAGGGACACACACAGGAGGACACAGCAGCCTGGGGACGCTGACCTCGCAGGAGCAGCTGAGTCCCCAGTGGGCAGCAGCTGTTAGCAGGGAACAGACCAAAGTCCCCGGTTGATGCAGTCGCCCAGGGGATGACACAACGTGCTGGTGACAGACAGGCAGGAGGCAAGCACGGGCAGCCATGGTGCAGAGCTGAGAACCATCCCCTGCGTGCCCAGGGACAGTGACAAGTGACATTAACGGAGGACTCAGCTCTCACAGAATGGGGGACCACGTGTCCCCGTGGGGGTGGAGGAGGGGCTCGCACACAGCGGCAGGTAGTACCGGCAGACAGAACTCCTCGAAGGCTGGCTTCACGAAGGTGGTGTACTGGCTCAGAATCTGCTCCAAGTCCCGCCCTCGGTGCACGTCCCGGAGAACTGCAGCCACAGCAGGACACGCTCAGCCTCCGCAGACCCACGACCCGGCCTCGCCAGGGCCACCCCGCCCGAGCCCGCCTCACCCCTCCGAGACAGCCTGACGTCGGAGTCTGTGTCCACAAAGAGCCGCAGGTGGAACATGTCCCGGATCTCCTGGCTGTAGAATGCCAGGATGCCCTCAAACAGCACCACATCCGCGGGGTACACCACCGTAGTCTCCGGCAACCTGCAAGTGTGACCTCAGTCCTAGGGTGCCGACGCCGTGCCAGGGACGGGGGCCACTGAGACCACCCACTTACCTCGAGTGGGTCACAAAGTCGTAGGCTGGGACCTCAACAGTTCTGCCCTCCACAATGTTCTTCAGGGTCCTATGCATCAAATCGTTATCAAAAGCATCTGCAGGGATGGAGCAGAAAACAACCCAGCTACCCTTGCGCCAGGACAGGAGGGAACAGCAGCCTGGCCTCCGGGTGGGTACGGCTGGGCACGGAAGCCACCAAGGACCCCACGAGGCACTCCAGACACAGGACCTGGCCCTGTGCTTCACATCTGGGAGTGACAAAGGCTGGCGATGGGCCCCTGCTGTCCTGCTGTCCTGCTGCCCTCAGGCGGGAAAGGGCAGAGGGCGGTCCCCTATGCCCCCTGGGCTTCCCGCTGGCTCCAACCAGACTGCTGGGTGTCCAGGCCAGGAGAGGTCCGATCCAGCCTGTGGCCCTTCTGAGTGCCCTGGATGCTCCACGCTTCCGCAAGCCAGGGGTCGCCCTCCGCCGCCGCCACTCTCTGCCGTACCTGGGTGGTCGAAATTGTACTGGCCCTTCAAGGCCTTGGCCTTCTGCTCGGCAGTCAAGACCTTGTAGAAGCGGTCCTGGCTCAGAATGACCAGCTTGCGCTGCCGGTGGTCCACCTCGTTCTGGCCCAGCAGCTCCATGATCTTCTCACACACGGTGGTCTGCGGACAGACGCCGCCCGCCACGGCAGGTCGGGTCCTGCGGGCGCCACAGGCCGCCGCCACAGGTGCCCGCGGGGCCCCAGCACCGCTGCCGCCCGCGCGCCCGCCGGCCCGACCCCGCGGCCCAGCCTCTCCCCGGCCCTGCACCCGGGAACGGGTCGCCTGCGCGGCCGAAGCGCCGGCCGGAGCGGACCGCGCCACCGTAGGCGCTCCCGAAAGGCGACGGGCGGGGGCGCCACCTTACCTTCCCGCTCGCCGTGCCGCCGCTCACCCCGATCAGGAAAGGCCGAGGGTGGGGGCGCTCGGCCTCCGGCGCGGAGGCCTCGCAGTCGTCGCCTCCCGCTGAAGCCATGTCAGCCCCGCGGTCCCGACCGCCGCGCCGCCCTCCCAGGCCGCCCCGGGTCGCGGATCAAGCCGCTTCCGGGACGCGCGGCGCATGCGCCACAGGCCCCCGCGAGGAGGGGCGGGGCCGCAAGGGAGGGGCGGGACCCGGAAGGAGGCGCGAGGGAGGGGCGGGGCCGGGGAGTCAGCCGGGAGGATTGTGCCGGAGGGTCCTATCTGCCTTGGGCACTGCTGCGCGTGCGCAGCTCTGGCCCCTGCGCCCTTCTCTGGCCTGGCTCCCCCTGGGCTCTCAAGGCCACAACCTGGGCCCCCCGCCACACAGCCTCCTCCTTCTCCTGGGCAGGCCCAGGTTCCAGCACGGCTTGGCCAGTCCAGTCCCTATTGGCTGCCAGCTCCCTCCCCAGTCAGGGGCGGTGTCCTATCAGAGGAGGTGGGCTCGGTGGGCAGTGAGTGCCAGAAGCCAGCGTCCCGTCCTCAGACCCAAGAGGCAAACAGGGTGGCTCCAGGGGCTTGTCCCGAGGTGCCCCCCGGAGTCCAGGCACAGAGTCTGTGCCGGCCGGTGCTGACGCCGGAGCCTCCGGTCACCTACAGAGTGCTCTCCTCAGTACGGGGTCTGGTGTTTCGAGCCCCGCGGCCAGCAGAGCCTATGTAAGGGGCTGGACCCAGCCGGTGAGGCCTGTGGGTGCTCGGGACACCCCACACTGTCCCCTAGTTCGCAGGGACCCGCAGTGGGCCGGGAGCCAGGCACGGGATTCGAGTGTCTCCATGCTGAGAAGCTGGCCAGTGTGGGGGTCACTCTGCCTGTTTCCTGGGTTGCAAAGAGGGGTCTGTGCGTGAACGGCGGGCTGGCACTCGGTAACTGCCCACAGCAGGCCAGTTTTCGTCCTGTTGTCCTGTTTGCCGTTTCTGGCCTGGGTTCTGGGGACTGAGCCCACACCGAGCCCCACCCTAGCCGCTCATTATTATTGGCTTTCTTTTTTTCCAAGGCCTTGAAGCAAACACAGGACCTTGAGCTTATGGTGCACAGAGCTAAATCCGTGGTCTTCCCAGGTTTCATTCGTAGCAGCCGAGCGTGCGGCACCGGGTGGCCGCACTCCGTGGGAGCTGGTGCCCGCACAGAACACATCTGTGTTCTTTAAGATCCCCTTCCCGCTCTGTCTCTTGGCCCCTTTCCTATTGCAGAGAGCTGGTTCCTATATTTGTCTTTTATTTAGCTCTTTAATTTACTTACACTTCGCATTTCTCGTGTAGAGGCACCATGTGATGTTTAAGCTCGTGCGTCTGTCTGACTGACTTCATTTAACACTGTGGTCAAGGTGCATCCATTTCCCGACATGTGACTGAAGTTCCCCTCTTTCAGGCAGAGTCGTCCTCCACTGTGTGTGATCGCCACGCTGTCCGTACTCAGCCTCTCTTGACGGACACACGAGCTGCTTCCAAGACTTAGCTGTTGTGAATTGTGCAGCTATAAACGGGTGTGCATGGACCACTGTGCTACGGTGTCTTTGAGCCTTTGGGGAAACAACCCACCCCCATTTATTTTATTTTTATTTATTAATTCTTTTTTTGTGACACATGGTCTCAGTTTGTATTATTGTAGGTGGTTGCTGGGGATCAAACTCAGGACCTTGCAGGTGCTAGGCAGGCACTGGAACCACTGAGCTGAATCTCCAGCCCAAACCCCATTTATTTTTCACTTTTTTGTGTGTGTGGTATTGGGGATTGAACTCCAGTCCTTGTGCTTCCAAAGTTGGCATAGTACCACTTGAGCTAAATCCCCAGCCCATCCCCATTTATTTATTTATTTATTTGTTTCTTTATTTATTTATTGAGACAGGGTCTCGCTTTGTAGTTCAGGCTGGCCCTCAGCTCACTATATAGCCCAGGCAAGCCTCAAACTCCGCAGTCCTCCTGTCTCTGCTTCCCAAGTGCTGAGATTACAGGCATGAGCCACCATGCCCCACACTGTGGTATGTGGTGTTGATTGCTGGTGGGCACGAGTCACCATGCCCAGCATTGTTTGTGGTTACCGGGATTGAACTCAGGACCTTGCACTTGTGAGGCAGGCGCCGGAAGCACTGAGCTAACCCTCCAGCCCCCCCATTTATTTATTTATTTATTTGTTTATTTTTTGAGACAGGGTCTCACTTTGTAGTTCAGGCTGGCTCTGAGCTCACTATGTAGCCCAGGCAAGCCTTGAACTCAGCAATCCTCCTGTCTCTGCCTCCCGAGTGCTGGGATGACAGGCATGAGCCACCACGCCCAGCACTATGGTATGCGGTATTGATTGTTGGTGGGCGTGAGTCTCCATGCCCAGCATTGAATGTGGTTACCGGGGATCGAACTCAGGACCTTGCACTTGCGAGGCAGGCGCCGGAACCACTGAGCTAACCCTCCGGCCCCCCCCATTTATTTTTAATGTCAGTTTCTAGTACAGGGGTTTCTGAGCTGAGTAAGGTGTCACATGCCAGTCATCCCAGTGTGTAGAAGGCTGAGGCAGGAGGACTTCTACGTGTTCAAGGTCAACCTGGGCTATATAGCAAGACCCTGTTTCAAAAAACAAAACAAAATAAAAAGTAGTGTAGGGTTTCTGGTCTGCAGCTCCATTTGCACCCTGTGCCCAGTGAGGATGGGGCTGTCGTCACAGCTCGGGGGACGTCTGCCCGTCCTGAGCCTGGCCACATCCAGTCAGTGGCCGCCGCCTGTGTGCGCCACGGGCAGGCCCTGTTTTCGCTCCCTGCTCTGTCTCTCTCTCCTGGCCTCGACCTGCAGGCCTCAGGTCCTGTCCCTG
The DNA here is from genome assembly GCA_004025085.1 of Thryonomys swinderianus. Classification (NCBI taxonomy): domain Eukaryota; kingdom Metazoa; phylum Chordata; class Mammalia; order Rodentia; family Thryonomyidae; genus Thryonomys; species Thryonomys swinderianus. The sequence goes on from PVIC010008219.1 coordinate 48,183, forward strand.
TCTGGGAAACCAGTGACCCCCTGGGCTTCCTGGCTGTTTCCGGACCACTTGCCAGCAGCCAGCACCGCACAGGGCTGGGTCGCACATGTTTCCCTGGCACTTCGGGTGTCTCCATGAGGACCTGCTTCCCAGTCTGTGCCTTGGTACGTTTCAGGGCAAAGTTCATGCACTTGTTGATTGACTGATTATTTGATTGATTGATTGGAGGGTTTTGTTTGCTTGCTTTTTTGGGTCTTGCTATGTAGCAGGCTGGCTTCAGATTTTTGACAACCTTCCTGTCTCAGCCTCCTCAGTGCTGGGATTATAGATGTACATTATCTGCCTGGCCCAGAACCCTTTTAATTTTTTTGCTTTTGGTTTTTGGTACTGGGGTTGGAAGTTAGGACCCTGAGCTTGCCAGACAGGTGCCCTGGGTCCAGTTTTTTTTTTTTTAAGGCAGAGTTTTAGTATGCAGTCCACGTTGGCCTCAAGCAAGCAGAACTCTCCCTGCCTCACCCTCTCAGGTGCTGGAATTACAGGTGTCATCATGCCTGGCATGCGTATCATTTTAAATCTTAGGAAATTTCACAGGA
>PVIC010008220.1:0-48776 GCA_004025085.1 Thryonomys swinderianus
AGTGCTGGGATTACAGGCGTGAGCCACCACGCCCAGCATTATATGTGGTTACCGGGGATCAAACTCAGGTCCTTGCACTTGCAAGGCAGGCGCCGGAACCACTGAGCTAACCCTCCGGCCCCAAAAAGATTTTAAAATGACCCATTTTTTTAGTGGGTGGCTGCTTGTGTTGCTTCTTTTCTGGAAGATAATCATCTCCTTAGTGTCTTATTTTTATTATCTTAGTTAAGTATTATGCTAGAAAGCTAGGAGTTGAAAAGCAATAGTAAGGGCTCAGTGAACATACATTCCTTTGTAATTCTTTGAATAAACAAAAAGAGGAAGGTACAAGTTAAATGGCCAAAGAATTTACTCCTGAACTTCTTTGATTAAAATAGACCAAGATTTTTTTAAACTGATATTTTTCATACATCAGTTGCAAAAAAAGATTGTGAGACTAAATGAGGTGTTATGATTGAAAATTGTGTGTATAATTATATATCTATTTGGTTAGAACAATTAAAGAAAATACAGAATGTATGAGAAATACAGAATGTATGAGAAATTAATACTGAACTGTTTTAACAAAGTCTGCTTATGTGAAGTACTTGAATTCAGTGCCACAGCTTAATACTGTGGCACAGCAGAACTTTGTCAAATAATTGAGTTATTTCAACACCCATTTATGTGAACAGTAGATAAAAATAGAGCAAGCTATTGTTCATCTTTTTGATATGGCTAAAATTTCTGAGAAATTGTAAAAAATATATTGTATATATTATAAAAAGTTATTTCTCTGATATAAACAGCAAACTATTAGGTAAGAATACTTTATAGAGGAAATGACTAGATTGAATATTCTATTTAAAAATCCATTTGACTTAAGAATAATCACAGAATTATATTGAAAAAAGCTGACGATATGAAACTTGCTAGTTTTGCAATTGACTTTAAAAATGAGTGATTTGCAGGTCATAGTTCTGGCATTCAGTATGTGAATAACAGATTAGTTCTTGTCTCTTTCCTCAAAAAGTGTTGGTAAAGTTAGAAGATAAGGAGTGCTAGTATCTTATCGCTTCTTGGCCTTTTGGCTAAGATCACGTGTAGGAGTGCTAGTACCTTTAGACAAAGAGGTATTATAAATACCTCATTTATTATAAATACCTCATTTATAAAACAATATTTTAGCTTTGGCTACTAAGTATTATAACTGCATTGTGATTTGTTAAATTCCACTTCCAAATACATGTACTTTAATTTAAATTTTAAAAAGTAATATGACAGTGAGGACTTTATAGTTTTTATACTAGAAGTGTATTTACATTATTTATATATATATATATATAAGTATAAATGGTAGCACGTATGGCTTTATTAATGACATGTACACATTTTTTTTTTTTTTTGAGACAGGGTCTCGCTTTGTAGTTCAGGCTGGCCCTGAGCTCACTATGTAGCCTAGGCAAGCCTCGAACTGAGCAATCTTCCTGTCTCTGCCTCCCAAGTGCTGGGATTACAGGCATGAGCCACCACACCCGGCAACATATACACATTTTTGAAAAAAGAATCTAAGTTAGGAAAAATCAAGGGTTTCAGGATTATTTTCATACATTACTTTTTAAAAATGATTTAGTAAAGCAAATATAAGTTCATGTAGAGAGTAAAAATATATATACCTCGGTGAATTCTGTCCTTTCTAGGGAAATAATAGATTTTTAATCTGTGTTTCTAAAATAAAATTTAGGCTGAAACCTTTGACTAACCCTGGTAAAATAATATTTGGTTAATGCCACTGCTTTTGGATGAAAATTCAGGGCAATTGAAAGTCAGTTGATTTATGTGAAATGTGTGGTATTTGGGGAATCGTGCTTAAAGCCAGGAAAAGAGTAAGAGGATATATTATTTTATGTCATAGAAAATGACTAAAGAAAGATCTCTTGATGATCTGGTTATATGTATGTGGTTATATGATCTTAGGTATGTCTGTAAAAAGTGTCAGTTAGCAAACACTGAGGGCCTGCAGGTCTAGTCTTGAAGCTAGGTATGGGAATGCAGATCAACAAAGCAGAGGCTTTCTTTGTACTAGGAACAGTATTCATTATTGTACAACAGACAGACAGAAGAGAAACTTATGCTGGGTACTGTGGCACCAGTACTCAGGAAGATGAGGCAAGAGGATCTCAAGTTTGAGGCCACCCTGGGGAATTTAGCAAGACCCTGTTTCAAAATTTAAAAAGGGGAATAGGGTGCTGCTCAGAGAACCCCACCCCCCAAACAATAGGAGAAAAGCTTGTACTATGAAATCATTTGAGCATTGTAAAGAAAACTGTGCACAAAGGAAGGACTTTAGTAAATTGACATTTCTTTCCAGATTGTAGACGGTATGTTAATCCTTTGCTATTTATTATCACATTAGCTAAGTAATGTTCTTCTAATGCAAATGCAAGAGCAAATGAATGAAGCTTGGAGAAATCTTGAAGAATGTTCTAAGATTTTCTTGGAAAAAATAAGATGTACAGTTCCTTACTTTAGAGAAGTAACAGGTTATTAAGTAGCAAAGCTAGCATTTGATCTTGGGCTCCTAGGGTTTTACATTGCTTATACAGAGAGTACTGCAGTTCTTTTCTTATTCTTTCAAACTGATTGTTCTAGCCAAGTCTTTCTGTCTTCATTGCAGGGCAGTGTGGCCACTGCGGCCCTACCGGAGAGCGGGTCTTCGCTTGCCCTGCGGGCGCTGGGCTGGGGCTCACTGTGTGCCTGGTGTGGGGTGGGTGCAATCAGCTTCGCAGTCTGGAAAGCTCTAGGAGTTCACACTGTAAGTAACTGCAGTTTGTAATTGGCATCTGGCAGTTTCTTCTTTCTGTTGTCGAAATTTTTCTGGTTTTCAAATTTGCATATCTTTTGGTCTCTGTTTTGAAAAGTAGTGACAGAGAATGTGACTAAATTCTTAAGGGTATCAAGGCAACTTCTCATTAGTCAATAATATATAACTAATGCAAGTTTCTCAAGTATAATTAATGGCTAATTCATATTTAGTATTCATTCATGTAATTGATATTAGCTATTTGTTTAATGACATTTATTAATTTGGAACAACTTTGTATTTTGACTATCCATATATATATAAATACCCTTGAAAAATAGTTAAAGAAATTTTTCTTTTTTTTTGAGACAGGGTCTCGCTTTGTAGTTCAGGCTGGTCCTGAGCTCACTATGTAGCCCAGGCAAGCCTCGAACTCAGCAATCCTCCTGTCTCTGCCTCCTGAGTGCTGGGATTGCAGGCATGAGCCACCATGCCTGGCACTGTGGTATGTGGTATTGATTGCTGGTGGGCGTGAGTCACCATGCCCAGCATTGTATGTGGTTACCGGAATTGAACTCAGGACCTTGCTCTTGCGAGGCAGGCGCCAGAACCACTGAGCTAAATCTCCGGCCCAATAGTTAAAGAATTTTAAAATGAATTATTTAAATTATTAATGTCATTTACATGTTATTAGAAAAAATTCTAAGAACTTAAATGTGTATGTGTGTATATTTATGTCATATATATATATAAATATATAAAATTTATACACCAAACTAAAAATCTTTGCATTAAGGATAGTTTCTTTCTTCCTTTTTCCCTTTCCTTCCTCTGTCCTTATTTCCTTCCTTTCCTCTTTCTTCTTCCTCTTCTTTTTCATCCTCTTTTTTTCTTCTTCTCCTTCTTCCTCCTTTCTTCTTCTGAAATAACTTGTAGGAAGAATGGACCAGGCTCTCCGTGACACATGAGAAAGGGTGGTAGTCTGAAAGAGGTTCTGGATATATTTTTTGAAGGTAAAATCAGCAAGGATTTGTTATACATTGGACATGGAGTGGGAGAGAAAGTAAAGTCAAGGATGTCTCCCAGGTTTGGTCTGAGCAATTAGAAAATGCATTCAGACCAGTATGTGAGGAGATGTTGAGGGTAATATCAGGAACTCCATCTGGTACTTGTGAGTTTGAGATCTTAGTTAGAGAATCAAGTAAACAGTTAGATACAGAAGTTTGCCATTCTGGAGGTGATCAGGATAGAAATACAAATTTGAAATATAAATTTCATCAGTAAATGGATAATGTTTAAACCCATGAGATCAGATGAATTTAGCAAAGCAGTGAGTGAAGATAGAAAAGAGAAGAGGTCTGAGGAAGGAGTCTTTGCACAGTGCTAAGGCTTATTAAAGATTGGAGTGTGAGGAGAGAAACAAAGGTTTCCCTGCCAGTGTGGAAAGGAACTCAAAATAGGGCTTAGATGACAGCATTAGAAAACCTTTCAAGGCAAAACAGTTGTCTGTGTTGCATGTTGGTGAGAAGTTCCATACCCTGAGCACGGAAAGTTCCCTGACCATACCGCTGCAGTGGTCACTGATGAAGTGGTAGTGGAGAGTGTGAGTGAAATGGATTCTAAAGAGAAGAGAGGAGAGAGATTAGAGGCAGTGTAGATAGGAAAATCTTAAGTTTTGCTGTAAAGTGAAAGAAAGAAATGGGGTCATATTCAGAAAGGGGGGAAAGGGTCAGAGTTATTTTTTGTCCTTAGTAGGAGAGTTAATGGCCTGTGTTTAATGATAGAAGTGATTCAGAAGAAAGGAAGAAACTGAGGCAAGTGGAGGGATTGCTGGAGCAACCTTATAAACATTACTGAGCTTTCCATATTTAATCATAACTAAACATGGGCACTGTGCCACTTGTCACTCAAGTTACACTGCTAGACAAAGTAGGGCTTCTTCTCTGGTCTGACCAACTTTTAGTTTTAAAATAACTTTGCTGGTAGTAACAAAAAGCTAGAGATTAGTTGGAATAATTAAAAAGACTATAATTGGAAGATTTTTTGATGACTATTGCCATTGCCTCAAATTTTAGCATTTTTTGCACTGTACTAAACACTTTAGACAGAGAAGACTACACATAGTAATAATATAGCAGATAGTAACAACTCCATTTTATAAGTGAGGCACTTTGGGACTCAGAGATAATTCACTTGCATAAGATCGTGTAATTTGTAACTGGCACATCAAGATTTGAACTCAGGTCTGAATCTTTAGGATAGGGTTTTTTTTTCTTCCCCCAGCCTTACCACCATTAGCTAAGATGGAAATAAAGGATACAATAGGTGGAAGGGTTTCGGATCGGGGGAGGAATTTAATTGTGATGTAGCCCACAAATTTCTTGATAGTTTACCAAGTTTTTCTGAGTTTATTTAATGGAGGCCTCATCTCAGTCTGGTGTTTAATGTCAGTCTGGTATAGGATTGGCCACTGTTTTGTCATACAAGAGGAGACCTACTTTTAAGCTATGTGCAGTAGAAAAATGCTTAGTTTATAGTGGCACATGAAAGACAAGAATTCATAGTTATGCATATATATAATAAGAAAGCAAGTAACTGAAAACAAGTGAAAAACTGAGAGAAAAGCTGTCTGATTTCACTTTCCCTTATTTCTTAAAAGTATTGCCTTAGGGCTGGAGATTAGTTCAGGGGTTCCACCACCTGCCTAGCAAGCACAAGGCCCCTGGTTCAATCCCAGTAACCACATACAATGATAGGATATTGGGCGTGGTGACTCACTCCCACCAGCAATCAGTACCACACCCCACAGTGCTGGGCGTGGTGGCTCAAGCCTGTAATCCCAGCCCTTGGGAGCCAGAGGCAGGAGGATCTCTGAGTTCGAGGCTTGCCTGGGCTACATAGTGAGCTCAGGGCCAACCTGAACTAAAAGTAAGACCCTGTCTCAAAAAAAAGAAGTATCACTTTAACAGTAATATTTTTTTTAAATGGTACATGGGGCCAGAGATTTAGCTCAGTGGTTCCAGCACCTGCCTCGCAAGCGCAAGGTCCTGAGTTCAATCTCGGTATCCACATAGAATGCTGGGCGTGGTGACTCATGCCCACCAGCAATCAATACCACATACCACAGTTCTGGGCCTGGTGGCTCAGGAGGCAGAGACAGGAGGGTTGCTGAGTTCGCAGCGGCTTACCTGGGCTACATAGTGAGCTCAGGGCCAGCTTGAACTACAAAGCGAGACCCTGTCTCAAAAAAAAAAAAAAATGGTACATGGTTTTATTTTTATTAATTTGTACCAAATAAACCTAAATGCCTAGGAGTTCATAGAATTTCCCTGGCTACATTTAAAATCAACATGGGGCCATGCATATGCTTAGTAATAAAGCTACTAAGGTGTTTATTTCTGGGAAAGTAACAACTTATGAGCTTTTTGCATTGACTGTACAGGATTGGTAGGTGTCATCGATTCCAGTGTTTCAGGCGTTTAGAACTGTAGGTCCTAAAATGAGTAAAAATTTAAGTTATGAAAATGTAATAGTTTTTTATTTATAAGTGTCATAAAAAAATGAATCAATCTAAATGTTCATAGGCCAACAAAATTAGGTTATTGTACACTTGAGAATTTAGCTTTGTAGGCTAGACTATGCTATTTTAGTTTCTAGAACGTGAACTTCTTTGTTTTATGACACCATTAAGAAGATTATTACCTAAATAAAGTATTTTGGAAGGAGAAGTATTTTATGATTGGGACTACTGAATATGAGAATATGTGCAATCCTTCTGTGTTACATCTTCACATCTGACTAGAAAGAGGACACAAATAACTCCCCCTGTTCACATCAGTTTGAATCTGCACATCTGAGAAGCCACACAGACAATGAGCCCACTGATGCCTTTCCAAGGGCACATCTTTGAAGGCAGTAATGTTTATTAGCTTGTTGGTTTGTTCACTGAGAAGCCCTTTGTCGCATATCCTGAGCCTGGCCGATGCTGAGACAGGACTCCCCAAGTCAGCTGTTCTCATCCGGGTCCTCACTGCTCCCCTTTCGTGGTGGCTTCTTAATGACACTGTTCTGAGGCTTACAGAGAACAATATATGATGTTTCAGCTCTGCATTTAGAAAGCTCCTACATCTATATTTTTGATGATGAATTTGTATCACTAAATACTGCTGTTTTGGGGAAAATGTCAGTTTTCTATGACCAAGTGTAACAATTTTAGAAAATGATGAGCAGAAAGGGTCCAAGTCTGTGCAACCTAATAAGTAGGTCGATGCTAATTTATAGATAAATGCAGGCACCAGAGTCAACTCCCGTATCAAATAATTGTCCGTACCTACTCTGTATTGCAGTTAATCTTTGCTATAAATCCAGTTTCCCCCCAAAAGGGTGCCATCTAATGGCTGGCCTTAAGCAGCGCGACAAAATGCGGTATTTCCTATCTTAATTCACAGCGACATCTGCTGGCCGAAGGAGAACATGCTATAAATGCTTAAATGATAACTTCAATTTCTTAAAAATATTTTTAGTCTTTATCCATGATTATTATGAATATATATATGACATTCATAGAAATATACATTTGTGTTTTATACAGCGGCTTATCATTTATTCAGAAGTTGCAAAGAAGAAGAGCTAGTGGAAACTCATGCCTTGCTAGCTGACCAAAGCACTAAGTCTGCCCAGGAGTGACAGTGAGATCCTGGCTGCCTGTGTAGAAAGCAGCACATTTTCTGCACTGACCAGTGTGGCAGCAAGCACAGCTTGCTTGTTCTTTATAAGTTCATCAACTACTTTGAGTTATGGTTTTATCATTTGAATGTGATTAAGACACCATTAATTTCATCAGAGTAACTTGTAAAAAAAATGAAAAAAAGAGGTTCTTTTCCTGTGGGTTCCTGGTACCCTAAATCTGCTGACCACTTGTCTGAGCACAAAGGTCAGGTGAGTAAATGCCAGGGTGGTGTGATTAGATTGTTTGATTGGGGCAGGTAGTTTACAGAACAGTAGTTCATATACGTCCTCTAAGTTGCTGCAGTAAATCCCTAATTATAAAAAAGGAAAAAAACTGTGTTTCATAGTTAATTCACACATTGCTTAACAGCAGTGCTCTTCCATTTTCTTATTTTTTACTGAATTCCTTCTTTTTTATTATTTATTGGCTGAAAGATTTCTGGAGAAATTCAGCTTGTTTATGGTCAGGCTACCTTGTCTTTTTTCCTCCTCTTCTAAGGAGAAATGTTGGATATGTCAATGTTTACTGATTGGTATGATTAGAACTTCAGAGAAGTGAGTGTGCTCTCTTGCCTGTGGCCCAGTGAGAAGGTTTTCATCTCAAAGGACTGGCTGATTCATCACTGCTGCTCTTCACTGCAGCCTGTTAGAATGTTATTCCCTGCTGTCAACCTCAGGAGCTGAAACTTCATTCAGTATTTTTAAAATACCATGAATGAAAATATTCAAAGTCATTTTAAGTTACTTTAAGTTATGTTTAAATTTAAAAATTAATGTTAAAAATATAGCTTTTAAATTTATTTTTGCCATGGGACAAGAGATGTTCATCTTTGTTTATATAATAGTTTCACATCACTATAACAAAATGCCTCAGATATTCAGCTTCTAAAAGAAAAGAATATTTAGTTCACAGTTGTGGGGGTCCTATTCCATGAACAAGTTGCCCCATTTCCTTGGGCTTCTGGTGGGGTGCTGGATGGGTGTATCAGGGGAATAGTGGTGGAGGAAACTGTTTACATCACAAGCCAGGGAACAAAGAGAAAGACAAGACAGGCCAGAGTCCCAAAAATCTCTCAGGGGCACATAACTGTGGCCTAAGGACCTCCCACAATGTCTGCTTCTCAGAGTTTCAGCCATCTCCTGACAGAACCGTCCTGAGGACCAGGACTTTAACATAAAGGTTCTGTGGGACAGCCAGGATCCAAACCACAGAATATGTGTTAGTGTTTATTTTCAAAGAAAATATTATGACCTATCTTTTTTTTAAAAACAAGGATGAATTCTTTTTGTAAAAACACCTTTTTTTGTCAATGTAGAAAAGTATAAAAAGGAAACAAAATCAGCAGACATTGCACTGAATTGCAATGACTGATCAGAGTAAGGACATCTTTTCAGACCTGTTCCGTAGGTCTTAAGTGTAAAGAATTGTAAAGAAATGCTATCTGCTGGATGTACTATGCTGGGAACTTTTCATTGAACAATCACAGGGAAATTTATAGCAGAGTACATAAATCTTCATCAGTTTTAATGACTATATGGTACTCCACTGCATAATTATAGTCTATTTAATCAATCTCCTGCTGGTGGAACTAATTTTTCACTATTAAATATCATAATGAATCCACAGGCATACATCTTATTGACTTTTCTTGGTTGAGGATTTGTCCTAAAGACAGGAGATGTTACTAAAGTGTGTTTTAAAAGTGATATCTGTTGCTAAATGGCCTTCCAGAAAAGTTTATTATACTGACAGCACATACATTTCCTAATACCCTGGCCACTAGTGGCTTCTAGTGTGCTGAAAATCTTGCCAGTCTGATAGATGGGGAGTCATCTACTTTTTAATACTGTACCTCCTCTGAGTCTACTGCTGGAAAGACTTTATGGAAATAATTTGTAATCAGAGTCTTGCCAACCTCTTCAAGCCACATCTTGTCTCATCAATTTTTAGAGATACTGCTGCTTTCTTGAGAACCCAGATTCCTTTTTACAAAATAAAAAGTAAAATGTTGATATATTTTAAATATTTTTCTAAAAATGAGCATTTAAGCTGGGCATGGTGGCTCACGCCTGTCATCCCAGCACTCAGGAGGCAGAGACAGGAGGATTGCTGAGTTCGAGGCTTGCCTGGGCTCCATAGTGAGCTCAGGGCCAGCCTGAACTACAAAGCGAGACCCTATCTAAAAAAAAAAAAAAAAAAAAAAGAGCATTTGACTTCTTTGCTATTCAAAGAGAGATTTTAAAGGAAGTAACAGTGTATCATTCTTGTAGGATAATATTGGATATACTCCTACAAGATTTATTTTTCTCCAGTATTTTGGTTGCTGCTGCTAAATATAATTTTTTTTTTTTTTTTGAGACAAGTTCTCACTAGACTTGTTACTAGACTACTTGGGTGAGGCACCACGCCTAGCACTGTGGTATGTGGTATTGATTGCTGGTGGGCGTGAGTCACCACGCCTGCTATTGTTGTATGTGGTTACCTGATCAAACTCAGGATTTTGTGCCGAAACCACTGAGCTAAATCTCTGGCCCCTGCTAAGTGTAATTTTTATGTTAAGAGGCACATCTCTTAACCCTATGACAACCCAAGGTTTTTGCTAATTACAATCAAATTTCTCTCTTTGAGTTCTCGGTAAATTTTTACCAATATTCCAATGAATCTTTTATTAGTACATTTATTCCTACACTAATTTTACTTATTAATCTTTTTTTGAATTTTGAAACAGGATTGCTTTATAGTTTAGGTGCCTTGAACTCACTATGTATCCCAGGGTGAACTTGTATTCATGGTGATTCTCCTACCTCAGCCTTCTAAATGCTGGGATTATAGATGTGTGCCACCATGCCCTACTTTACTTACTAATCTTTAATGAAGTCACATTATAGAATGACTGCTAGATCCTATATATAAGTAAAACTATGGAGTGTCTTAGAAGTTTTTAACTTTGAAGTTACCTAAGAGGTAAATAGACTTTAAGTATTATATAATTTTTACTAGTTTAGTTCAGGTTAGTAATAAGCCTGAGTGTTTGGTAAATTGTTTAACTGTAACTGTTTTGGAGTGAACCGCAAAGGAAGTCTGCAAAGTGGCAAAAACAACTGCTTTTGTTTGTGCATAATCTAACCGCAGTGCTTCCGGAACCTCGCCAGCTCCTCCGCCAGGAAGGTGCTTCAGTTACCATTCATCAGCATACTGGTCTTGTTACCGTTCCTTGACTGCACTTGCTAGAACTCCCAGACAAAGTCATGATCTTACAGAAAGTGTTTCTTCTGCGGCGCTTTTGGCTTTCAAACAGCTTATGGACCGAGGAGCCATTATGAAATAAATTGGAGGTGGGATGTGCATAAGTTAGTAAATGTGAGTCTGCAGTGACACGAGCATCTCTACCCCTCTTTTCTTTCTGTTGCCACTCTCGTGGCATAACCTGGAGCTGGGGGATGGCACGTGGAGGAGCGATTTGGTGACAATCTGAATCTCAAGGCCTTCCTCAGTTCAAAATGGGATTTAGCGACCAATGTGCTTTTATTCTAAGCTAAGGGAGAATGCAGTTTTGGCATATTTCCAAAATACCTCTTTTTAAAAACCTATGAGTTCCCTTTTATAAGTAAAATGGGTCTCAAGCATGTTTAAGGTAGGAATGGGGAGCAGTTAGGGGTGGGGGAGAGCAAGCTGTGTCCTGAAGGCCTCTTGTTCAGAGTCCTGACACAGATCAGCTTAGTCCCCTGAAGTACGTGCCCAACAGTATTCCCCAGGGGACAAGGTAGCCTTTATTTTGCTTGGGGTTTTGTTTCCCTTGCTCCTTTTACCAAACTTAGACAGCAGGTCTCTAAGTAAAGCATGTAGACTAAAGACCTGGTGGTGTATGCTTCGGCTTCAGCCTCATTTTAAAAGCTGGCTATTGCTCATTATTGGTTAACCACTTAGAGGTCCAAAAACATCAAAAATAAAAGGTTGTAAATTAGGATTATATTAATAGGTATGTTATCACACATATTACTACTCATTTACCAATATATCAGAAGATAGTATTCTCTCAAATTGAATTTTCCTAACTGAAATATTTCTGTAATTTTTAAGAAATTTTTTTTCTGAAGGATGTATTATGTATCTTTCCATCACACAAATTGTGCTGAGCATAATTGGACTTTTTCTTAATGACTTGGATGTATCAGTTATTGTTTGCTCTTGTGCTAACATATTCTGCGTTTTTATAGTTCATTTTTTTTAAAGTAACTTTTATTGATCCTGGTTGGCTCTTGTCATTTCCAACTGTTCCCTTCAGCTTTGAAATGCATTGTTACTAGACACACATTTACGCTTAAGGTCCTTGCTTTGCCCTCATCTTTGTCCTTCAGAGGTTTCAGTCACTGGGTGACTTCCTGCCTACCCCCAGCTCCCGGCTCGTGGTCTCTGGCCAGGCACTGTGCTGGTGAATCTGCAGACACTGTGTGTATTCACCACTGAACTGACAGCCTACATGCTGCCTACTCCTGGGTCACTCTCTCCCAACAAGTGGCAGCACCTTCTACAAATCTATTGGAGGGAAGACCAGGTTGCCAATTCATGACTACACTCTGTCACCGTCTCACAAATCTTGGCTTTCCAGAGTGCACCACTGCAGCTTGGGGCACCACCTTGCTAGAGATGATCCTAACAGCTTCTCTGTTGTCCCAGACCCCCCTCCCTCTTGGCTCTCTGTAATCCTTTCTCCACACTTCTTCCAGGGTGCTTGGGCCTTCGCCTTCCCCAGACCTCTGTGTCTGCATCTGTACTGCTCTGCTTTACCAAGATAAAATGTTCATGCTGCTACCAACGGCTATCCCCTGCCACCTCTGGTCATTACCCAGGGGCTTTGCTGCTGTCATGGCCCTCAGCCTTAGCTGATTGTCTGTTTCTTCCTCTCCTCTGTAGCGCATACAAATATGCTGCAATTTCTCCTGCCTCTAGAAATTCTCTCACTTGATACGCCTTGTCCTCTTCTGGCTACCAGTCTGTTTGTCTGGCCTCTTACAGAAAAGCTTTCCAAGAGTTGTCTACAACTGCAGACTCCATGTCCTCTGCTTTCTTTCTCTCATCCAGCTTCTTTCCCTGCCACTGTACTGACAGTACTTTTATCCAGACCCCCTGTATTCTCCTTGCCAAATCCAGGTTTTTATCTTTTTTTTTTTTTTTTTTTTGAGACAGGGTCTTACTTTGTAGTTCAGGCTGGCTCACTATGTGACCCAGGTAAGCCTCGAACTCAGTAATCCTCCTGTCTCTGCCTCCCGAGTGCTGGGATTACAGGTATGAGCCACCATGCCCGGCCCAGGTTTTTATCTTTATTCTTTGACCTCCCAGCAGCACTGGACACAATACAGCATCCTGTCCGCCAGGGAGTATTGTCCTGTGGTTTTTGAGACACTTCTGACCTCACTGGTCTCCTCTGCTGGCTCTTCCTCCCGCCGGCCTGTAGTATCAGTGTTGGTCACTTCATACTTAGACTCTTCTGTTCTCCATTTGTGTCTAGTGCTTTGGTTCCCTCATCACACCACTGGCATTTTAAAACAGTCTGTCCAACCTAGTGACATCCAAGTATACAGCTCCAGCCCTCAGACTTGCTTGTGAACTGCGCATCATCTGTCCGCACTTGGGTGTCCCAGGGACATGTCCAACCGCCACATCCCGACCTGAACTCTTGGTCACCATCCCATACTCCCAGCTTATACTAAAAAGCCCAGGTAAGAATCTTTTGGTTTCTATCATTTCCCTTCATCCCTTCCAACCCATGAGCGAGTTCTGCTTGTCAGCCCCTCTTTGGAACAGCTTGACTTCTCTCTCTCCACCTCCATTCATTTCTGCCTAGTATATTGACAGTTTCCTGTCTTGTCTCCCACTCTTGCCTTCAGTTCTAGATTTTTTTTCTCCACACAGTCTGTTTTTAAAATATATCAGATCATATTATTCCTTCATCTAAAATCCTTCAGTAGGTCCCTTTTGAAGGCCTCTCCTCCTTCCCTGACCTCATACTGAACGACTGAAGTCTCTGCCCTCACCCTGCCAACCTTGTTCCTTCAGCACCCCAGGCTTATGCCTGCTTAGGGCCTTTTATTCTAGCTTTGACCAGGAAATCCCTGTCCTGGGTCCTCTGAGTTATCATCAAAGGTTTCAACCCACATTTATTACAGCTCCTCAGGGAAGCTCCTCCAGACAATTGGTTCTGAAATAAAATAGCCCTTTCACTCTTGGCAGTCATTTACTCTCTAACATTATCCTGTTTTCTTCATTGTACCTATTACAAAATGAGACTATAGTGACGCTTTTCTGGCTTGTCAGTTTTGTAAAAAATGTAAATTAAAGATCTTATTTTATCTTGTTCATTATATTTTCATACCTATAATAGTCACTTACATGTAGTAGGGGGTTATTAAATATTTGTTGAGTAAAATGTGTTCACATTGCTTCTATCATTTCATGACTTCTCCTTTCTTTGAGAATCAAATCCAAGTTCCTTTCGTGGTTTCTGAGTCCCTCTGTGCTCTGCTTATTCTAACTTACTAGTTTTCAGGTAGAAGCAAAATTGTGCCCGCATCTTGCGGAAGCATATGGGACAGTGTCTGGACCCACTTTTAATTAATCATACTGGGTGGCGTTGCTGTCATCTAGTGGGTAAGGGTAAAAGACGCGGCTAAATGTTCTGTACTGCATAGGATACTTGCCCACAGAGAACTGTCTAGCCCAAAATGTCAGTTAAGTTGCTGCAGTTAAGAGTCTGTCCTGGCTGGAGATCTGTAGGCATGGAGACTGCGCCCTCTGGGCCTCTGAACCTTGCCCTGCTGACCCCGCCAGCCACTCCCCTTTGTACTGCTGGTCCCCACTGCTGACTCTGCCTGGACAGAGTATTAGGGCAATTCACATTTAACTTTCACAGCACAGAGTTAATCTGTTTTGGCAGTATTTTCCTTTATAAGTTAACTTTAGTTTCCAAATCAAGTTGAAAGTAGCTGCCATTCACAAACACAATCTTCTTATCACCTGATGTCACTGGGGGGATAAGGTAAGCAAAGCTGTTGTTTTTGAGGACTACTGTATGATTTACTTAATCCAGTTACAGAGAATAAATGGGGTTAATTCATAAAATGGCATCTGTGTAATCTAGAGCTGTAAAGTTTCAGATAGGATGTAGGATATTTGGATACACAGTAATGAATTTTATTTTTCCATGGATTGTGCCACATTAAAATATTTTCTTTTTAAAATAACTAATGCAAGTGGTTCTTTTTTCTTTTTAAACAATGCAGCAAACAAAAACAGTTAAAAAAAATATACTAGGAACTACAAAGCGAGACCCTGTCTCCAAAAAGCAAAAAAAAAAAAAATATATATATATATATATATATATATATACATATATATATATATATATATACACTAGGGGTATTGTCTGGTAGAGTGTTTGGCTGGCTTTCATAAGGTTTGATTCCTACTGCCTCAGGAAGGGCCTTACTCCAGTTTGGGTAATTTATTTAGGTGAAAGCTGGCAATTCATCTTACAGTATTTAATTCCATAAATGGGAGTTCCTAGTGTTGCTTTTGAATTATGTTCTTCTTTTGAGCTAGCTGGAAGCAGACTTTCTTGGCCCTGCTCTGTCCTTTCCCCAGTATTTAGGGTGCTGCTGACAAAAGCAAACCTGTGTAGGGCTGGAGGGTTAGCTCAGTGGTTCCGGCGCCTGCCTTGCAAGTGCAAGGTCCTGAGTTCAATCCCCGGAAACCACATACAATGCTGGGCGTGGAGACTCACGCCCACTAGCCATCAATACCACATACCACAGTGTCAGGCATGGTGGCTCATGCCTGTAATCCCAGCACTCGGGAGGCAGAAACAGGAGGATTGCTGAGTTCGAGGCTTGCCTAGACTACATAGTGAGCTCAGGGCCAGCCTGAATTACAAAGTGAGACCCTGTCCCCCCCCAAAAAAAAAGGTAAACCTGTGTAGTGAAATTTGCCCTCCCACACCAGGGGTTACTGTAGTACCTAGGAGCCACAGAGTTATGGTCCACTAATTTGTCTTGAAATTGCAATTTGCATTTTGTCTTAAAACTACAATTTGCATTTTATAACTTTGAAATCACAAAGAAAACTTATTAAGTAGTTATGCTTATATGATGCTCGCCTCGCTTTCAGATCAGCTTTTAATGTTAATTAACATTGTTTTTGCATCTTTTTTCCAAATCAGTGGTTTGCTTATTATTTTGAGTCTCCCCCAAAAAGCCATTTTCAATAACTTTAGAAAATTATACTCCCTGTCACTGCACATTTTTTACACTGTTTCTAGCACTATTGCTTTTATTGTTTTGTGTTTTAACTTTGTCTAAAAATGGTTCAGAAGTCTTTTAGTCTATTTCACAGCTTTACAGTATTTTAAATTTACGCATCAGCTTTACTACTCCAAACAGGCATCACTTTTGCCTATTTTTACTCCTGTCTGTTGTCAGAACTCTAGTACCAGGCAAGTTCTCCATCCCTGCCTTTCCATCTGATTTCTGTTAACCCTCTTTCTAGTGTAACTCAAGCCTAAAAATGCTCATCTTTTTCTATCATAAGCATTAACTGAATCCCTGCTGATGTGCAGAGTTCCAGAAGATCAGGGATATTCTAGTAAATAAGGGTGATCCCTCTTAGAATGACACAGTAAGTGTTTAACATTTAGTTGTATTTGGTAAATTCTGTACTGGAGAAAGGTACAAAGTGCAGTAGTAATAATAGAATTTTAAAAGTCCATTCTGCTTTGAGGGTTGTCAGAGAACTGGGGAAGGATGATTTTTTTTTTTTTTTTTAGACAGGGTCTCGCTTTGTAGTTCAGGCTGGCCCTGAGCTCACTATGGTGCCCAGGCAAGCCGCCGCAAACTCAGCAATCCTCCTGCCTCTGCCTCCCGAGTGCTGGGATTACAGGCGTGAGCCACCACGTCCGGCATTAAGGATGAAATTTTGTAACCAGACTCACATAGAAAAGGAAAGAAGGGGACTGATAACAGGTTGAAGGAACAGTGACTTAAGTTACGACCATTCTAGATCCAGAAAGATGCTGTTTATCTTGATTTCCTGCTTTCCCCAGACTTCGTGGTGTAACCAAAAGAATTAAGGTGTAATTCTGCCATTAGCTGGAATACTACACTGCATTTTGAATAGATAATTTGAGTTCAATTTTCAGTTCAAAGGAATAATGAGTTACCCAAGATAGAAAGCCATTAGGGAAATGTCTGGCTATATTTGGCTTTTCACGTCTTTGAATAGACCTAAATCTGCTCTAGAGGTCATACACATCTCTCCTACCATAAATTTTTAAACACAGCTTTGTTTGAGGTATTTTTATTTTGGAGAATTTCCCCCCCTCAGAATTGATTTAATGTGACTAAGAAAGGGTGAAGAGGCAGCTATCATCAAATTTCTGAAGAGATTCAAACTCTAGGAAGAAAATTGTTTTAGAAGAAGCCATCCAGCCAAGAGTCTTTATGTCCTTGAATTTCATACTCAAGAGCACTTATCCTGGAAAATGACCTCACTGGTCAAAGGAATCATTATAGCAAGAAGGGGGGAGCAGACATCGGGTTAAAACATTTCAAGTGAGGATTGGGATTGTAAAAATGATAGCTATCAAAAGTTGTTTAGTTTTTTTTTAAAGAATCCCTCCACAATGTTGGCCACCAGTCAATAAAGATCTTTCTTTAAGATTTGTTTTTAATTTGAAGATAGCTACTGTAAGTGTACTTATGGAGAAAATTCACACTTCTGGTGATACATGAAACAAAACAAGACTGCAAGAGCGCCACTAAATTCCACACTTTCCTCACCCCTCGCCAACTCCTTCGCTTATTTTCCTCTCTCTGGACTGCATTTTAGTGACGGGAAGAATGATAATAGCTTTTCAAATCCTGAATATAAATCATTAGTTTTATCAGTATTCACTATCATAAAACTGAACTCTTCTCACTAATTATGAAAGTGCTACATGTACCAAGAAGCCCCATTCTGGGAGCATGTAATGTTGTTTTAGAACAAGATACAGCAGTTTGAGCAATCATACATGGTCAGAATTGTTGACAAGCTGGAAGAAAGGAACATCTTTTTATTGGCACTTTTGTAGCTTATTGGGTTTATTATCAGATGTAAAGTTTACATTTTGGGTATTTGGAAGTAAGTAATTTGCTCTCCAGAAAAAAATGCAGAAAGGTAAGACATACTGATGCCACATTGAACTAGATAAACAATTTTACTTAAGTCAAGAATCTGATTTATGCATTGGTTAAAAATCTGTCGTCTTGGGTTGGAGATTTAGCTCAGTGGTTCTGGAACCTGCCTAGCAAGTGCAAGGTCCCTGGTTCATCCCCTGTAACCACATAAAATACTGGGTGTGGTTACACCCAGCAGAAATCAGTACCACATACCACAATGCCAGGCGTGGTGACTCATGCCTGTAATCCCAGCACTCCGGAGGCAGAGGCAGGAGGATTGCTGAGTTTGAGACTTGCCTGCGCTACATAGTGAGCTCAGACCCAGCCTGAACTATAAAGTGAGACCCTGTCTCAAAAGAAAAAAAAAAGATGACAGATTCTGTTGTTGTTGTTGTTTGAGATGCAGGCTTGATTACAGGCTTGAGCCACCAAGCCTGGCATTTGTGGTATGTGTTACTGATGGTAGTATGTGTTACTTATTGCTGGCGGGTGTGAGCCACCACAGCCCGGCTTGTTGGATGTGATTACCTGGGATCGAACCAGGGACCTTGTGCTTGCTAGGCAGGCGCTGGAACCACAGAGCTAAATCTCTGGCACAAATCTGTCATCTTAGAATGTTTAAAAGATACCTTCATTTTAATAGAGAGCTGCATCACCATCTTTCTATTTGAGAAGTTATTCTTAAGGGAGACTAGATCACTGGTTTCCTTTGATATAACAAACAAGGGACATGTTTTCCCAGTGAGTGTTCAGTATTGCAATAAAACACAGGTTGTCGCTTCCTCTGTTGTTAAGCACTCGCTGATTTTTCAGGTGTGGGTCATGGTCTAGGTAGTGAAATCCTTTTTAATAAAAGGCCCTTCAGCTGGATACACTGGAAAACCAGAGCCCATTTATTTCACTATGCTGGCAAATAGTGCAGGAGGCCACTGGCAGCCAAAATACTGTATGTGTACTTTTGCATCACACACTTTAATTTTCATCTCTAGATGATAAAAGCATTCTCAGTTGGCATGGACAGTAAGAACAGAAAACTAATAACACCAGGAATCTGGGTGGGGCCATTTAACATGTCAAAACCTGAAGTGATTACGTGATTGTAAAATCTAACTCCAGGATTCACTTGCTGGAAAGGAAATCTTTTAGGAACCTTCAGTCTGAGCTGAAGAAGAGTGAAACATCTGCGCAGCCGCAGTAAGCAAGGCCAGGACTTCCTGCGCCCCTCCCCCAGCCGGGGCAGGTGAGGTGGGGGCTGCCCTGTTGCATCTGCGCAGCACGCAAAGCAGTTAAACGGTCAACGGCTTCTTTTGAGGCTCTGAGATCTTGGGTGTGGGTTTCCTACCTTCCTACCGCTTCCCTCTCGTCTCCTCCTCCACCTCTTAAGTGGGCAGCCATGAGCTGGGCAGCAGGTGCTCTGCGGGCCATCCGAACAAGTGCGGCGAGAGTGAGTTTCTGGGGTCCAGGGGTGGCTCTGCGGCCCTGTCAGGCAGCGCACATCGCCCTGAGCAGCCCCTGGCTCTTCACACCCGTGTCCGAGTTGTCCACCGTGAAG
Organism: Thryonomys swinderianus; assembly: GCA_004025085.1. NCBI lineage: Eukaryota > Metazoa > Chordata > Mammalia > Rodentia > Thryonomyidae > Thryonomys > Thryonomys swinderianus. The sequence goes on from PVIC010008220.1 coordinate 19,275, forward strand.
GGGGAGCTCATGGAGAGCTTCGCCTCAGAAGAGCCCGTTTGTCACAGTAAAGTCTCCATCATAGGAGCCGGGTCCGTGGGCGTAGCCTGCGCTATCAGCATCTTGCTGAAAGGCTTGATTGATGAACTTGCCCTTGTGGACCTTAGTGAAGACAAACTGCGGGGTGAGGTGATGGATCTTCAACATGGCAGCCTGTTCGCGAAAATGCCGCATATTGTCTGTAGCAAAGATTACCGTGTCACCGCCAACTCCAGGCTAGTGATTATCACAGCAGGCGCACGCCAGGAAAAAGGAGAATCACGCCTCAATTTAGTCCAGCGGAATGTCGCCATCTTTAAATTAATTATCGCCCCTATCATGCAGCACAGCCCGCACTGCAAACTGATTGTTGTTTCCAATCCAGTGGATATCTTAACTTACGTATCGTGGAAACTGAGTGCACTCCCCAAAAACCGTGTCATAGGGAGTGGTTGTAACCTGGATACTGCTCGTTTCCGTTTCTTTATTGGGCAGAAGCTTGGTATCCACTCAGAAAGCTGCCACGGGTGGGTCCTTGGAGAGCATGGAGACTCAAGTGTTCCCATATGGAGTGGAGTTAACGTCGCTGGTGCCCCTCTAAAGAGTCTGAATGCCACCATAGGGACTGAGAAAGACCCTGAGCAATGGGGAAGTGTTCACAAAGAAGTGATCACCAGCGCCTATGAAATCATTAAAAAGAAAGGTTACACTTCCTGGGCCATTGGCCTGTCTATAGCTGATTTGACAGAAAGTATTTTGAAGAACCTAAGGAGAACACATCCAGTTTCCACCATAATTAAGGGCCTGTATGGAATAGATAAAGAAATATTCCTCAGTGTACCATGCATCCTGGGAGAAAATGGTATAACAGACCTTATAAAGATAAAGCTGACTCCTGAAGAGGAGGCCCAACTGAGAAAGAGTGCAGAAACGCTTTGGGGAATTCAGAAAGAGCTTAAGTTTTAAAATCCAAAGTCATTCTGAAGTTATTGGAGATAAGATAGTAGATATGAGATTATGCTGTATATGCTAACATTTGAGATAAATTTGAATCCTTGAAAGTTGAAAGAGTCCCCTGTTTACTTAGCCCTCAATTTGTTTTAAATTTAGCATCCATATGCTGATGGTAGCTACCTTTTTACAATTCTTAAGTGAATTTTTACAATTCCAGGAAAATATCTGCTTCCTCTGATGTGCCTGTACTTGTATTATATGTAGGTGCCATCTGACCTATAGTGTTAGTGCATTCTGATATTCATTAAATAAGTACTAATTCATTCTGAGTTGCTTACACTTACGTTTATGTGCCATTTAAAAAATTTTACCTTTACCGTGTCATAATAAAAGTATGTACACAAAGAAGTACTTCTTGTAATGGATCTGTCTTGAGGCTGCCTTTACTTCCCTGGGACAGCTGGTCAGCTGAGTCATTAAAAAGAGGTCACAGAATGGTGCTGCAGCTGCATATAGCTTGTATGTACACGCATGCCTTTGAAGCAAGATTGTTCAGTTAAGATAGGAAAATAATAGTGGTCAGGTTGTAGCTGTTACGTTAAATGCAGTAAAGTAGAAAACTTTTTAGAAGCTTGATGTAGATGGTACAGTTGCTGTCACTGATTTGGCAGGGAAAGGAAATTTTGCAGCTCCCAAAAATAAAAGTCTGACTTAGTAAAAGCATTTTAGACCTGCCTCTGAGAAGCATCATGAGGACTCTTACATTTGTTACATCAAGAAATGTTACAGATTGTTCTTTCTGGGCTAGATCTAGGATTACTATGGGCCCTGGCTATAATGGGCTCTAGGGCCATCTATATGGCTCACTTTACTTCATGCTAATAGAAAGCTTTTCCTTTTGAATTGGGCCCTATTGTTAATCATCGTAAGAATCAGCCCATTTGAGGGGTTGCATTCTCAGAAAATTACAGTTCACTTTTATTCCTAAATCAGTTGACTTCACTGTAGATTCTGGAATTTGTAGATGTGATCCTGTAAGAGTCTAGAAGAACTGTTTAGTTTGTCTTTTAGTACCATTACTAATAAATAGCTTAGGAGACAGGAAACGTTTTAAAATGCATGTTAGCTTTCCTAAACCCACTGAATATTTAAGAGTCTTCAAACAGTTTGGATTCTTGTGCAGGCTATCAGCATCTGCTCTGTAAACCAAGCTAGTGCTTCTTAGTCGAATGTTTTCAAATAGAGTTAGGAGAGTAACCCTTCCATTAAAAATGTCCCTTTAGGGGCCGGAGATTTAGCTCAGTGGTTCCAGTGTCTGCCTCGCAATCCCAAGGTCCCTGGTTCAATCCCTGGTAACCACATACAAAATACTGGGCATGGTGGCCACGCCTACTTGCAATCTGTATCTCATACCACAAATGCCAGGCTTGGTGGCTCAAGCCTGTAATCCCAGCACTCCAGAGGCAGAGGCAGGAGGATTGCTGAGTTTGAGGCTAGCCTGAGCTACATAGTGAGCTCAGGGCCAGCCTGAACTACAAAGCGAGACCCTATCAAAAAAAAAAAAAGTCCCTTTACATGCTGATCAGAGCTTTTATACTACAAAATTTTACTGGAACTAGCAGAAATATTCTGATTCTCCCAGGAACAGTGTTGTATACTGTTGTACTGAGCTCCCTCAAAGGGAAAAGGTTGATTGTCTTAGTTACTTTTCTTTTGTTAAGACAGAAAAACCTAACACCCAAAGTTAAAGGGGAAAAGGTTTATTTAGCTCACAGTTGTAGAGGTTTTAGTCCATAACTGGCTGACTCCAAGGCAGAGTGGCTTGGCAGAGGTGCATCACAAAGAACCAGTTCATGGTAAGCAAAAGACAGAGAAGGCAAGCAAGAGGCAAGACAAGACTCTTTCTGTCTCTTATACTGTATCCAGGCTGCCAGGAGTAGGGCCATGCCAAACCCATCAGTGGACTGATTTGGTAACCTCACACCCTTAATCCTGGCACACTGCACCATGAATCAGTCCCACACCCTAGAACTAGACCTAAGCCACAATGGTTTAGTTGTTCTAGGTGGTTGTAAAGCTTTTAGAGCTCAATGGCAGAATTCCTATTCCTCCTTTTTTGGCCCTTGAGATTTTTAAACTTTGCTTCAACCAAATGGTACTACCGAAGAACAGGAGGACACTATTTTATAATTCTTCTCTTTTGTTAGCCAGGATAGATTGAGTTAGGCTTCAGCAAGAATCAATCTCCAGCGGGACATGCATGGCCCATACCTGTAATGCCAACATTTTGGGAGGCTGATGCAGGAAGAACATGAGTTCAAGCCTGCCTGTGGAACTCAGTAAGACCTTGTCTCAAAACTGGGCTGAGGATGTAGGTCAATGCAAAGGCCCTAGGTTCAGTCATCAGTAATGGAGGGGAAAACAAAGCAACCCCCCCCCCCCATCTGTGCCTTCGACACACACACACTCTGGAGTCGGGTACCTCTCCTGGGAAGGTGGTCTCCATGTGCTGGCTCAGCACCTCAGGCTACTTTGAGTATGAGGCGCCACTATAAGCACAGGTTTCCAGGATTGCTAAAGCAAGGACAGAGGCCTGGAGAATCAAATCCTGCGGTTATGTGCCTGGTCTGAAAGTGGCACACACATTTCTTTTGCCCATATTTACTAGTCAGAGGTTATGTAATTTTAAGAAGGTTGAAAAGTTTAAGCCCCTAATTCCAGAAGTACGTGAATACTGACTATTGAGGGTAAATCAGTGTATGTCTTATCATACAATTCAAAGTGGCTACCATTATAAAAGGCATCTATTGCTGCGTATGGAGGCTCACGCCTGTAATCCCAGCACTCAGGAGCCAACAGCAGGAGGACTGCTGAGTTTGAGGCTTGCCTGGGCTACATAGTGAACTCGGGGCCAGACTGAACTACAAAGAGGGACCCTGTCTCAAAAAAAAAAAAAAAAGGCACCAATTACATGCGTCTTCAGTCTTTGCAGTGAGCCCCGACATGGGTAGAAGTTTTAGAAGCATTTTGTCTTTCTTGGTTACAGATCTACAGTGTCAGGAGGGGAGGGGGATTTGTGCACATAGACAGTTGTGCCCAGGAGCTGTGTCACTGTGGATCAGTTAACCTCTCTGACTTGGTTTTCTTAGACATAAAAATGGTAGTCATGTGCCAGGTGTGGTGGCTCACGCCTGTAATCCCAGCACTTGGGAGGCAGAGACAGGAGGATTGCTGAGTTCCAGGCTTGCCTGGGCTACATAGTGAGCTCAGGGCCAGCCTGAGCTGCAAAGCGAGACCCTGTCTCAAAAAAAAAAAAAAAAATCGTAGTCATAATTTCTGCCATATAGACTTGTGAAGACTAAGTAACAACACAGCTTTTCAGTGCCCGATACATGAGATCCTGGAGAGTCCACCTTATTCCTCCTGCTCACTATGGTTATAACCTCACTATACTTTTCTGCTCCCGGAATTAGTTTTACTATGGTCTCATTCTGTTCTATTTAATGGAATTAAATTACAAATTCTTGGAACTTGCTATTAACTCTGGGTTCAAAGGCTTTCCCATCCTCTAATGTTTTGACCCTATACAGGAGGATACATACTATAAAGTAGACACTATAGTTTTGTCATCCTAACCAAAGCCTTGAAATTGCCAAAGTTCCACTACAGGTGAGGATACAGAAGCTAAATTAATGAACTAGATGATGCCAAAAGCATTTTGAAACTCACAGCTTTTAATTCCAATAACTACCTATTTATTAGAATTGATGCTATAAAATTTTCCTAAAATTACTTAAATTGAGGACATGACCTATGCGCTTAAGTAATTTCTCAGTACACCATGTATTAAACCAAATGTTTTCAAGGTTTTTTGCCTGTGAAGGTCTGCCTGGCAGGTGGGCACTAGTCAAACAGGCACCTGGTAAGGACTGTCAACACTATCTACCTGGTATATGAGCAGTGTGGCTCTTTGGGAAGCTACTGAAATGTATGTGAGTGATATGATTAGTGCTATACTCTTGAATCTGTTATAATATCTAAAATCAGTCATATCCGGTTCTCTGAATGTCCCTATTTGTGACATTTTCCTGTCTCAGCTAATCATGACACCCCATTTGAACACTGCTGTCTTAAGTACTTTCTGGTACTATTGTACTGTGTCCAGCACTGTTAGAACTAAAACATCAGGACTTGGGGGATGTTTCTGGAGCGGTATGCTCCTTACTGTAAGGAGGTACCATTCATGTCTTAGTCTCTGTGCAGAGCACCCTTCAAATTGTGTTGGGCACAGTCTGCGACAGTACACAGTAGCCCTGCTTGGGAGGGTGATTCTGAGATCCACAGCATGGTATTTTGGATAATGCCGGTTCTTTTTGTGGGCAGTAAACACCTGTCTCCCAAACCCTGCCAGATGCAAACAGCCCACTGTGGTTTTGACAACCAGAGGCCCTCCTCCATGCTCCAGTCCCTCCCAGGGATGCGGTGCTGCTTTTAGTGAAGAGCCGTACATAAAGGAACCATCCGAGTATAAGCCAGAGAGCATGAAGGAGCGGGCATGCAACTACCACATAATGCTTTAGCAAGCACATCATCCTATTCTTATCCATATGGGTTTTATTATTGGAAAATAACATATTTTGACAATGTTTTAGTGGTCATAGGTTATACACATTGAGCATTTACTCTGTGTGAAGTGCTGTGTGTTTTTTTAATCTGCCTCTCTGGGCTGGCAGTTCCTGCCTTTATTCTGCATATGTAAAAACTGCAGCTAGAGAGTGAGCAATTTTCACAAGTGCTAGGGCTGGGATTTGAACAAGGGTCTGTCTGATACTGGAACCTGTGCTGCCAACAGCAGTGGTGCAGGGACTTGGGTAGATGCTAAGATTTATAAGTCTCCAATGCCAGGTGTGGTGGCTCACGCCTGTCATCCCAGCACTTGGGAGGCAGAGGCAGGAGGACTGCTGAGTTCCAGGCTTGCCCGGGCTACATAGTGAGCTCAGGACCAGCCTGAACTACAAAGCTAGACCCTGTCTCAAAAAAAAAAAAAAGATTTACAAGTCTTGAACAACATTCAGCCTCTCAATTTGAAAACAAGATAGAGATTTAGCGTCACCTTGAAATAAAGAAATACTAACATAAAACACTAGCCAAGTCTCACAGGACCACTAAGAAATGGCTTAGACATTGCTGAGGAATCCAGGGTGCTTTGCAAACCCAGTCAAGTAAATCTGTGTTCTTTGGAGAACATCACTGGGCTATGGCTGATGAGACAAAGTTGTAGCTCTGTAGTGTCTTAATAACAAGACCATATAGATAAAAAAAGATGGATTAGAGCAGTGGTGACAAACCTACAGCATGCGTATCGCAGAGGGCTGTTTGTATCACTGAAAGCTGTTCGCCATTACTGGGGACTAGGGTATAAGACTGTCTGAGGTAAAGATTATCCCACTCTTGTTGTCAGTGTTCCCATCCCTCTTGGATACCCCTTAGATGGACCGGGTGCCCCAGGTGAGCTACGAAACTGTGCTGAGACTACATAGACACATCACCTAGCCCCTGTTCTGACTGGTCAGTTCCACATCACCTACAGTTAAGACTTCTACATAGGTTTCCATAGTGAGTGGCACATGAAGTATGGCAAGTTATCTGCCATCCGCTGATTCATTCTGTTAAACCTCTAAGTATCTTCTCTCTACTGTTTCCCTTGGGCTCTAAAAGTTTAACTCTGAATTGACCTGAGTATATTTGTTTACTCAGAGGGATGCATCTATATATATGAAAGCCAGTGATGCATACCATCCTTCTGACAGCAGAGTTATATTCTGGAGGACTCATGATTCAGGGCAGACTAAGAGTGAAGTTCTATGTTATTAGGTAATGGATTCGTACTTGGAAGAAGAGGTATATTCTGTGTTCTGTCACATAGCTAGTATAGAGACCCTAAATTTTTATTGGTATTCCTTTGCTCTTTGAGCAGTGAAGTGTTCTTCAGGCAACAAAGGCATTGCTTCTGATAGCTTTCCCTATTTCTCCCTTTTTTGACATTTGATGACTGATTTGTTTTTCTTCTTCTAGATGAAAGACTTTCGAAGTAAAATGCAATCAATATTTCCAACAGTTCCCAAGAACTCTGAATCAGCTGTTGAGTGGGAGGAAGCCCTGAAATCTAAATGAGATGAGCACAGATGAATTCCAAAGCGATCACTGCAGAATGGGTGGCTTCGGAGGCAGCGCAACTGAAAAGGGACTGGGAGTGCTTCCTCCCTAGGGCCTGTGCAGACTGGGTGGCGTCCAGCCTCCCCCGAGCAGGCGGTCTCCCTCTGTCTGGGCTGTGCTGGGGAGAACAGTTTTCCTAAAGTTGAGTATTTAAAAATAATTGTTGGAATAACTTCCACAGGTGGAGAAGTCTCAGAGGAAAATACTTCTGTTTATACCAATAAACCATGTTTCACACCAAAAAAAAAAGGTATATAGTAAAAGTGTGATAGAAAATGGTCTTTACAAGTAGGCCCTTAACAGCAGTAATAACGGAATGTATCTAATTAAATAATTCTTAAGAGTCCTTCTTGTTGATGTACCACTGAGAATTTGGAAGACTTGTTCCTTTTAGCCAGACTCCTGAGTGCCAGGAGTTCCGTGGTGAGTCCAGTGCAGCAGGGCATGGGTGTGGCTCATGGTCCTATCGCAGTCTGAGTCGAGTGGGCATGTCTGCCAGTCACTGACCTGCTAGCCTCGCTTGATCACCTATCATTCTTACACTTAGGACAGAAAGCCAGTAACAGATTATGATAACTTGAAAAGGTACAGTTGGCTGAAATAATAAGGGTGATGATCAGGGGCATAAAAAACACTTTTTTGAGAACTTGGTTCTGGGTCCCTGAACAGTGACTGCTTGTAGTTTTGTTGCAGTAAAAGTAGTTCAGTTGTTACTTATCTTAAATATTTTAAACCAGAAAGTCACCTGAGTACTGAATCTCAATACTGTCACCTCCTCTTTAATTAATTCCTGCAAACCCAAAGCTCTGGTGTGCTCCACGAATTCTTCCAGAAAACAGATGGAGGATAATGTCTGTGTGCAGCTTTTTTTACTTTCAATTAAAATTTTTTCAAGAAAAATACTTTTAATATGTCAATATGTTCAGAAAAATAACCTCTGGTGGAAAAATGGGTTGTGCAATTTCTTTAGAATTGCTTAGTCTCTAATTAGTCAGCAATCAGGTTTAATAAAGTACATTTAAAATTTCTGTTATAATGAAACCTTTTAGTTCTAAGGGAAAATTTTAAATGAAATGTCAAGTGCATAATGTAACATTTTTCTATAGACTGCATTCCCCTGTTAAAATTGCCATATTGTTAATTAAACATGTGTAATCAGTGTTTGGGATTCGCATGTAAGCTGTTAAAAATCTAAGACCACAGGAAAGGATTGTGAAATTTATCAGCATATGTGGGTAGTAAAAAACTTTCAGAAATCTTCCATTTTTAACTAAATCTCTATAAGAAAGTATTTCTGGCCTCCTGTGAATGCAGGAACAGGCAGGAGCTGAAGTGAGTTGTGTCCAAGCTCTCCTTAACAGGATGGCCACAACCTGCAACTGTTTCTGCTGAGGTCTTGATTTTCATCTTTCATAGATGGAGAAGGCCTGTTGATTTTTAAAAGACCTCTCCTGGGTAGCAGAAGCAGAAATGCTCAGCTTGCTAGAGTGGTAAAAGGAAAGATTGTTAGCTGTGCTCCTGTTTAATGGAGTCCTGCCTCGTCCGCTCCTGAGGGCAGGGACTTCCTCTCTGGCCAGGACAGGCTGTGGCAGGGCCCACTGCAGAGGTGAGCGTGTGAGCGGGTGGCAGCCTGGTCTCAGGAAGGAGCAGGCAGGGCAGGTGGGTTCTGCTCCCTGGGGTGGCACAAGGAGGTCTGAAGGGACGTGCGCCACAGGATTGAGTGAATACTTGCTCGTGTGCTGTGCCTAGCACTGACGGACTCTGCCCTGGAACTGACTTCTGTCATCCCTGACAGATGGCGGGGGTCCAACTCCCATAGGAATGATCGTGACTCACCTCTGGGGAGAAGTTGATGGGGACAGAGTTCCTGGAATAGGTACAAAGTGTGGGCTCCAATAGCATTTTAAAAGCAAAAATGAAGTAACAAAGATGAAAATTAAAAAGAGGAAAGAAACAGTATAACTATTCTGGTGTTTTTCCACTGTCAGGACTCAAATATCAGAAGATTTAGTCATTTGTCTATTGCTTTTATACCAGAGGCATATTGTTAAATTGGTTAATGGAAAGGAAAAATGTTTAACAGATAATGTTATTCTTTATGTGAAGTACCATCTGTGTATTGAGTTCTGAATGTTCCTGGATATGGAAGAGAGGAAGTGTTATGGAATTTCAAGTTTGCCTTCTTTGCTGTCTTTATCTTGGGTAGAGTATGACAAACATAATCACATTTATCTCCTGGAGCATAAAGAGTTTTAATCACCCTATTAACCAAGATGACATTTTTCACAGACTTAAAAAGGAATAGAACAGACATCAGACCTCCCCCCCATAAGCAATCCATCTCATGGAGGCTGAGCACTAGAAATGCTTTAAAGGAGGATAAAGCTGCCATTTCCATTTCCCGTCTAAGCAACATTATGGAGGCTTTTGGTAAGGATGTGGCTTCAGTGAGATGAGTACGAAGCTTTGCACTGAGGATCTCAGAGTCAGGAAGAGCTGCTGGAGAAAGCCACATGGAGCAAACACGTTGGGCAGGGAGGAGGGACTTCTGGAAGCTGGGGACACTTTGAAGACTAAGGGTGCATCCTGATAAGTTGTTGCTACCTCATAACGACATAGCCACCAGCTGCTGGTGGGATTACTTTTCAGCCCCCCAAAAGTATGATTTCTGAGGAGTCTGGGAAAGGAAAATAAGAGGTGGGAACTGCCTCCCCACGTGGCTCCAGCCTGTCGCTAGAAACGTGGACTCCCGTGGTACAGAGTGCACAGTCGGAGCTGGCGGTGGGCAGCCCTGTCAATCCTCATTCCAACTGCTGATGCAGAAAAGACCAGGCCTGCCCAGCAAGGGGGAACCTAATCATCCTGCCTGTTGTACATTGTGTTTGGTTTTACAGATAGTATGAGACTGAGCTTCCCAACTTCTCCTCATGAACTATGGGGAAACAGGAGAAATAAGGAGGCAGCCCATAGGGACAAAAGTAATAAAAATCCATTGCATTTAGCTATTTCACTTGGGGCAAAAAATTTAATCTCTGCAAGATTTAGTTTGCAGAGAATGTTGTTTATTTTCACCACATTTCATGTATCTTCTTTAAAATAGTTAAATCCAAATAAGATACAAAGAGGTTTCCTCAAATAGTTAAATTTCCAATGAAATTTAGTAAAATACAACTTTATAGTATTTTATCATGTTCAAACGAGGTGTTTTCCTTTCTGCCAAAGGTCACCATGGGATGCAGCAAGTATTTGGGGTTCCGTTGCTATTGCGGGGTTGTCACAGGCTGTGGTTTCATGAGCCCAGAAGAGGCCAGAAAACATCTCTTAACCAGCAGAGACATGAATCTATAACAATTGAGGCTGTTTGCAAATCTGCCTGACGGCAAATAACTCATCCCATTTTGGAGAAAATTAGAATCACAGCTACCAGGAAGCACACACAGTTTCAATATTAGCAAAGTGATTTAAGGCCTTAATTTATATTTCTTACATCAGCTGGATCAGGTCCTTTGCCTCATTACCATTTGATGAGACACAATTATTGCTTAAAAACGAACAATAGCACAACATGATCAAGCAAGTGCATAAATATACTTAAAGACATAAGGGTAAAACTCATTCTTAGTGATTTCTCCTAAGAAGCCCAATCGGGCAAACTGAGAAAAGTCGACACATTCCTAACACCTGTTGGCTACTGGTGTGAATGTGCCACAGGAATCAGTCTTCACACCGCCCCTGACATCCCAGGCTGAGGGTGGTTTTCTAGGCCGCAGCCTGAGTGATGAGCGTCATTCCCTGGGCTACATCCGAGAGGGCGGCGTCTGAAGCGCGCTGCCCTGGGCCGCTGGTCTCCAGCTCTCCTGCATGTGCTCACTGCCTTAAAAGACTGAGCTGAAGAGAGTGTATAAAGGAAAGCTTGGCTTTATCCCTCCTTAGAGAACCGCGCCTGGCCCTTCACTCTATAAACCAGATAATGAAGATGTGTTTATTTCATTGTGACTGATTGTCTGCTCTAACCGCCCCTGTTGTAGTGGCCGGGTCCTCCATGCCCCCCTCCGAGTGAGCCCACACTGTGCACATCCTCGGTGGAAACCACCCGAGGGCTGCTGGGCCGAGCGGTGCTGCACCTGCCACCTGTACCCTTGTTTCCTTTCCACCTGTGGCACCTGCAGCTCCTTAAGAGATCCTCGTGCAGTTGAGATTCAGACAACAAAGCCAAGAATCTGATATAATAAAACCCAGGAAAGGTAAAATAAGACCTCTTATCAAGAGATAAGAATGACTAAGGAGGGACTGGAGATTTATCTCAGTGGTTCCAGCACCTGCCTAGCAAGCCGCAAGGTCTCTGGTTGATCCCGGTAACCACATACAACAATACCAGGCATGGTGACTCACACCCACCAGCCATCAGTACTGCCCGCTTACCACAGTGCTTAGTGTGGTGGCTCATGTCTGTCATCCCAGCACTCGGGAGGAGAGGCAGGAGGATTGCTGAGTTCGAGGCTTGCCTGGGCTACATAGTGAGCTGAGGGCCAGCCTGAACTATAAAGAGAGACCCTGTCTCAAAAAAAAAGACTAAGGAAAACTTGGTACTCAGCTTGCTTGCGAGCCAGGTCTGCTTCCCTTTTCGCAGATTTTTATTACAAATGATTGAAGTAAAATATCTGCAGAAACAGCACATTATCAAGTGTCCTGACTCCCTGTATCAGTGGGAGAATATTTTGTGCAGCGCAGTCAGTCCCGGAAATGCAGCGAGGTGGGACCACACTGACTGACCTGGCTCCAGAGCTGAGGTACAGCCACTCTTCCACCCAGCAAGATGTGGCTCTGTCCAACAAATCAGCTTGCGTCCCAATTTTCTCTGTCTTTGGAAATACTCTAGTTCCCAGAAACCTTCCTGGGAGCTGTGGAAATCCAAGGTGGAGGTGGAATCCACACTCTGCCCAGGGGTAGATTAGCTAAATTCCTCAGTGTTCCGGCTATCACTGAAGGAGAAGGGAGTGCAGGCTGGGTTCAAAAGCTCAGGTTGGGAGAGAAATGCCTACATTCCCCTCAGACCATTCCTTCAGGGCCAAGACCCCGCCACAAACAGGCTGGGAAGGCAGAGGGGAGGGGAAGGAAAGGACCCAAATGTCCAAGCAGCTGCATGTGCTGCACAGCCAGGTCCTCGGAAGCCAATACCTGCTTTTTCACTCACCCCAATATTAATGATAATGCAGGTCACGTCACAAGGATGAAAAGTTAGTGTCTCAGTTCCCAGGGGGATGGTGAGGTTTCTAACTCTGAGACCTATGACAAATTAGTTTTGTTTTGTCTCCAGAGAATACAAGTTGAAACTTTACTCAGAGTGCTTTGGATCAGGAAGGGCACCCAGGCAGACCCGGGCCAGGCCACCTGGTCATGGAACTGTTAGCCAAATAAATTAGACAAATGAACCAACCGTCTGATTCCTCTGAACCTAAAGTGCCCCACACAGACTGATAATCCCACCTGGTCTCCCCAGTCTGTGCACTCAGTGTCAGCCTCGGCATTACATCTGATCTCTCACTGTCACTAAATCACCGCGCGCTGAGTGCCATCACACAGTAATTACCCAGCACGACGCATCCCGGGTCACCTGGCTTCCTGGGTTGTGTCTGCTGGGAGGCACCAGGGTGGTTAGGAAAGTTTGGCTGCCTGGTTAATACAGTCCCCACCAGTGTGTGATCCGCACTCCGTGCCTGGGCAGTAAGCACTAAAATTAAGGCCAAATTTCTCAAAACACATGGCAGGCTGAGAGTCGGCTGGACCCTGGGCCTCACTGACCGAGCAATGGCTTTATTTCCCGAGGCTCCAAACTTCTAAATTGCCAGCTCAGTAAGTGCTCAGTGGCCCAGGAACAGTGTGACCCCAAAGCTTGGGGCTGGTGCCCAAGGGTACACTGTTGAGCGGCACTAGCCAGCACAGGTCAGCAGCAGGCAGTCAGAGGGAGACAGAGATTTCTGGAAGCTTGGTCAGGTCTTTAGGAAGCTTTAGCTCCAAGTGCTGCCCTAGAACACATCCCTGAAACCTTCCTGAATCTGAAGCAGGCATTTCCAAGCCTTGTTCATTTTCACGCCTGTTGTGATAGTCTGTTCAGTGCTGATTCACCAAGAAACACTTCTCTGCAGATAAAACTGCCTTGTAACAAACCCACCATTATCTCCATTTGAACAAACCTTCACAGCACTTGCTACCCACACTGGGGTGGGGTGGCCCTGGAGGCCCTCTGCACCCCAGCCGCCAGCCCTCCACTAGCTCCGACCCTCAGCCCGCAGCTGGGACCCTCCCCACCCAGAGGTGCATCACTGACAGCCAGGACCATGTCAGGCAAATGATGCCACATAGGCCCGTTGCCTTCAGCTCTAAAATGGGCACCAGAACTCCCACATCACTGTGTCAGGGAGAGCGTTAGCGCTGGACGAGATCGAATGGGATGCTTGATGCAGTCGGCAGCATATGGCAGGCCCTCCTGCCCGTGGTGCCCGCACTTAGAGTTGACCTTATCAGGCAGTGCTGTCTGAAGGTGACGTACTCCCCAGCAGCATGTCCCTTCCTCTTAGCGCACGAGGTGCAGCTGGGGCCAGCTCCCAGTGCTTGGGCCTCTGGTCTGCCAGGCTTCCCTTGTCACCAAGTGGGCAGGAGCCGCTCAGGCCTGGCATCTGAGACCTTGGCAGCTTCGGTGAGTTCAGTGTCATCAGAGGCAACAATACCTCGACCGTATTCACACCTGAGCTCTGTGGGACCATGGGCATGAGGGGCTCAGAGAGGGGGCTGAGAGGCCTCCCGTTGGGGCGACGAGGGCCCACATGGTGGCTTATGCACCATCCATCCCTTCCCTGCCTAGACCCGTGGTGCTCAAACTGTGGCCCAAATCTGAGTCACTCGGGGGTCTGCATCAGGCCTCCCGACTCGGCGCATCCGGGGCAGTCAGTTTCTCATCTTCAGAAGTTCCTCGGGGTTGCTGTTATACTCACCATGTGCCAACCACCTGTTTCCCTTTCTCCTTATGAGGCAGGAACTCTAAGTCAACTCTAAGAGTGGGCACCACGGGCAGGAGGGCCTGCCATATGCTGCCGACTGCATCGAGGTGAGGCCTTTGCTGAGGGGAGGTTTTGACCTGACTTGCAGTGTGGCTGTGGGTGTGCTCAGCTGGGGCCCTGCAGTCAGGTGAAATCTAGGGCCCGTTCTTCCTGCAAAAGCACTGGAGGCAGGAGGGCCAGACTGGGTCCAGGGAGGGCATCCGGATCCTCAGGCAGCAAGATGCTGGGTGCCCTGGAGGGACTTCTGGCCTGAGTACAGGGAGAGGCAGCACAGGGCATCCTGGGGTCCAGAGCCCACGAGGAGACACTTAGGTAAGACGCAGTGGGAGGAACAGTGTCTTCTAACAATAATGGCATTTAGGGACATAGCACTTCCTGTCTTTGGGAACCGAGAGAGCTTTATAGCTGTTGACTCCCCCCATCCTACCACAGCCCCAGGAGGGAGATATGTACTGTTATCAGCCTCCCTGTGCAGAGCAGAAAACCGAGACCTGGAGAAGTCAAGATCACAAGGCTGAGGTTCAAACCAGGTAAGATAACTGATCCAAGGTCACATACCTAATAATCTTCACAACCCAGAATAAAAACCCACTGACGTATACCACCTCCCCAGCCACGCCCCATTTCCCAAGGCAGAGTCCTTGAGAAACTGTTTCATCCCAAACCCATGACTTTGCCAGGCTGGAGGCGAGAGTACAAACAGAGATCTAGGCATCTGAAAGTTGTACGGACAGTCACAAACCAGACTAACAAGCTGGTAGGTAAAATATGTTCAGCATCCTTTGACAGATGTAGCCCCACAGACTGCGAGGCTGGGCCAGATGCAGAACCCTTTACTCCACAGACACAGGGTCAGGGCTGAGCTGGCCCCGGGCCCAGGGCCTGGCTCTTCCTCCCCATGTGGCCCCTGGGTGGGGGAGCAGCACCCTCCTGACTGTCCTCCTCAGAGGCCTTTGTAGAAGTCACAATGAACACAGTACAAGGTCCCCTGACAGTCCCTTGGGCTCATCTACTGCTTTTCAACTGTATTTTCTGTACTCAGATAATGGAAAGTCTGAGCATTTCCATCTTGGCTTTAGCTACTAGAAAGCTCAGAATGGAACTTAATCCTGAGTCGATTTGCTTTTCCTAACTCCTCTGCTTCCTTGAGTTTCCTATTTTCCCATTTTAGAAGACTTTTTGACTACATGTATTTTATTGGAAGCTGCCTTCAATCTTTTTAGAAACTGACAGGTTATAAACTATAAATCAAAATAAATTCCATCTAAATTTTCCCGTTGTAGCCTTCTTATTTCAGGAGGTATCTGAAGCCCTGACTTGGCATTTGGGATAAACTCAACACAAAACATGTTGTGCACCAACCGGTCGTTAGATGTTTCTATAGGTGAGCCTGGCTTGTTACAGGCTGGGATCCTAACAGAACTTCCTGAGGGTGAGCAGTTTGTAAACACAGCCTCCAGGCAGAGCTGTTTGCAGCGCCCCAATTTCATCATAAACAAGCACTCTTCAAACTTTAGGGATTTCCCCTAGCTGGCTGGAATAGCTGGAACCAGAGGATGGGAAATGCAGTCACTTCTGGCTGGAGGAAAACAGTCTTGGGGGATTTACTAGTTAGCACAGAGATTTGGAAGTCACCCCCCACCCCCATGAAAATGATGAGAGAAAAAGAGGTCACCTGGCTGGAAGACAGATGACTTAAAGGAGGACCCAGCTGTCACTGGGCTAGGTCTGAAGCAAGTCTGGTGCTGGCTGAGCAGAGACTCAGGGGCTAACCAGGGTCAGGACAAAAGAATCTTCTCCCCTAAGCTGGGGGAGAGACACACATGAGTGACTTTATTTCATGCCTTTATTGTCTGAACTTTATCCTATGAGATCAGTTTACCGCTTGATGCTATTGATATGTAGCAGTTGTAACAGAGAACTGTTTTGTTCAAAGAAGCTGTGCATGCGTGCGCGCACACACGCGCACACACACACACACACACACACACACTCCTGCTAGCCCCAGGGGCGCCTCTCTATCCTGTCCTGAGCACCACCCACGAGGCGAGCCTGGCTCACACAGGACACTCAGCCTCGTGGCTCTGACCCTCCATTCTCAGCTCCCTCTCTGAGTCCATTTCAGCCTTGCTTCAGGGCCACTGCCTGCTATATCCTTTCCTCCTTTCTGCCCTCTGGACACTGCGTGGCACTCCTTGGCCACAGGGTTAACTCACAGGTCATAGGACATCCTTCCCAGGGCAGATCTTGACTTTCCTCCTCTGCCGAACCACACGACCAAAGCACCCGCCACCTGCAGAGGCACCTGGCGCTAACTGCGGGCCACATTTCGAGGGATGAGCACCCTTCTTACAAAGCTGAGAAACTGGACTTACAAAGTGATGGTAGAAGTGATAGCAGCCAAAGGGTGGCGTTATTTTCAGTGTGAACAGTGCCATTGAAACCTTGCATGCGTGCAGGACTCGGGCGGGCCTTCTGCGCTCCCATTCCCCCAGTAGACATGGTTTACTCTAGACTAGAACATTTTAATTTTGACAATTAAAAATCAGTGTATATGGGCTGATCTAAAAATCCACACAGGCAAGAAGCGTATGTGTCCGTCTCTCCTTGGGGAAGAAGCGCCCCAGATTCTCCTCGGGGTGAGTCTGCCCCAGGTCCATGCCGGCCCAGGCTGCTAAGAGATCCCAGAGCCCACTCTGACCATGCCAGCTGTGGCCTGAGCTTCGACTCTGCACAGAGTGACCTTTGGAAACGGGATCTTCGCAGATGTGATCGAGGTGTGGGAAGTTAGGTAAGGACCGCTGTTTTAGGGCAGAGGGCGGAGAGAGGGCCTGCATCCGAGCCGGGCCAAGCAGGTCCCCTTAGAAATCCTGTGAGCAGGGCCTGTGACCCAGGACTTCCGTCCTCCAGAACCAAGAAAGAATAAGTATCTGTTCAGTCCCCGGATCTGTGGCGTGGGAGGAAGGCGACGCCACGCCCTGCTGCGGCGCCCTCTGGTGACCAGAGGACACACTCCAGCACCACCTCCTCCAGGAAGCCACCTCCATTTCCCCATGTCCTCGGGCTTATGATGGTGCTGCGTGCGTGATGGGCGGTTCCAGTTACCACCAGGTCCTGAGGGAACTGAGTCCATCTCTCGTTGCCCAGGGCTGTGCCCACCCTGCCCTCTTCCCTCTGCGCAGTGTCCACCCCACTCGCGCTCCAGTGAGCCACTAGGGTACGCATACAGCTTCTCGCGTCGTCTGGACAACCCATGAGGCTTCTGCCTCCACGCTAAGCCCACCTTGCCATTGTGTCCCGTCACGTGGTCCCCCGTCCGGGTGTTTTCAAGGGCACTGCGCGCGTGGGCGTCCCTGCTGGAGCAGGCAGGGCGAGGATGTGTCGTTTACACTTCGGGCAGCAGAGGGCAGCAGAGTCGCGGGCCCGCGGCTACAGCGGGCGCAGCTTGCACGGGGAGGGAGGCTGGCGTCACCGCGGTGGGAACGACGTGAGCGCGGTGACCCAGTAGGGGGCGCTATCCGAGCCGGCCACTCGGGCCGACTGCGGGGACTTGCGCCATCCTCCCGTCCTCGCGGGTCTGACGTCGTTTTTGTCTTTTGTTTTTCCGTCCCATTCCCAAGGACCAAGGTCACTAAGAGCCCCTGGGAACGCCGAGGCCGACGGTCCCCAGCAGAAGCGCACACAACCCCGGCCGACCACGCGTCTCAGGTGCGGCCACGGTCCTGGCCCCCCATGTCGTCCACCCGGCTGGGGCGCTTCGGGCCGCAGCGCGGTCCCCTGCGCCGTGCGCGCCACCCTGCGGCCGCGGGGGACAGTCCTGGGAGAGACTCCGGCCTGGGGTCCCTCCCGGGATTCCTCACCCACACCTGGTCCCTCTTTCCCGACCCGTTTCCCACAGGAGGCGAAAAGGTGGAAACAGCAGGGGGCTCCTGGCAGCTTAGGTTTCGCGCGCTCTTTTCACTCTTGGAATGACTTCTGCTTTTCTTGCCAGAAGTTCACTGTGCGTTCAAGGTGGAAAGAGAAAACATGTAAACTTAGTGCTTGAATGGACAGTCTTACTGACATGTTGGTGTGCCTACTTGCCTCATTTTTTTGGTGTGTACAGTACTGTATTGTTTGTATATTATTTTACATTGTCATGCATTATGTATTATTTTGTGTCATCCACATCCCCCACCGCCTCTGCACTCTGCGTGTCCCCCAAGAGCAGGCAAGAAGAGAGGAAGGGGTAGAAGGTGGACTGGAACCCCTGTGGACGGAGCTGTCCTCACTAGCCTCCAGGAGCCTTGTGGGCCTCTGCCATCCTGTGTCACTGGCTGTGTGGAGTCCAGTCCCTGCTACAGCCTCCAAGGCCCCATTGTGGCCTTGTGAAGGACACTTAGAAGATCCCATTCCGGTCCTTTCTCTCAGTCCCTGCCGGCTCTGTCTGTAGTGGAACAACTCTGTCATGTACAGGACAGTCCTTCCTAGCATGAATTTATTTTGACACCTCGAGGCACGCCACTCCTCCTTCCTGCCTGCTGGTGACAAGGACGTGAGTCCATACCAGTGGTTACAGGGAGGAGGGTGGAGAAGGGTGTGGCCACGGTCCTGGTCTCCCATGTTGTCCACCACCACCCCCTCTTCTCCCCACCAGGATGTCAGATGGTCTTGGGGTCACTCTGTGGAGCAGCTAGCATCTAGTGCACAGAACATTTGGCTACACGTGGGAAAGGCCCAAAAGAAAGTCACCCCAAACGTCAGCAGTGCCAGGATTGCAAACTCCGATTCCTTAACCCTTCACCCCTCCTGGGGCCCCAAAGAGCCCTCGTCTGGGGCCAGCACTGTCCAAGGGGCCACGGCCTTCCCCAGTCACTCCCAGGCCTGCTCAGCAGCCCAGGATATTAAGGGCCAGTGACAGGCAGGTAATAGGTTGCAAGCTGTGCCCGCAGGAGGGAGAGTCCTGGACACGGGCTGTCCAGGGAAAGTTAGGGGCTGGGTGCTGCTCCGTTGTGCTGGGTCCGGGGCTGGGGAGAGGCACCTTGTTTACGAGGCTTGTCTTTCCAGGTGACTCAGGACCATCTTGCCAAACTCGATGGGTGCCAGTTTGTTGGCAGAGTCTTAGATGCTAGAGCTCAAAGGGACCTTGGCCATTTCTGACCACAGCAGTCTTTTTCCAGGTGGGCGCACAGGCTGCCTCAGTGCCTCTGTTTTAATTAAAATTGAAATTAAAATAATAATGCCTCCCTGTCGCCAGCCCTGCCGATGCCTGGGGCACTTTGACACACACTATCCATAATCCTCACAGCTGGTCTGGGAAGGACATGGCTCCTCCTACTTCACAGGTGGAGGCAGCCCCCCCAGGACACCTGAAGCCACACAGCGAGCGGAACCGGTTCTGGGAGAACAGCTCCTGACCTGCCCTCTCCACCGGCTCTCAGTTTGGCCTACATCTGCATCATCGTCACTTCCAATACCGATGCCAGAGGTTTTGCTCTAAGTGTCCCAGTTCTTCTGACTCCTGAAACTTCAAAGGCTGCTTGGAATGGTCTAATTACAGCAGAGTCCAAGAACCCTGGACCCGAGCACACCTCTCTCCACCATTCCTGGACGTGGACTAAGGCCAGGGAGAGTGCTCCGAGGAATGCTGAGACTTTGAGCAGCCTTCTGGCCGCTTGCACGTACTGTGTGGATGTGTTTAGAAAGGTTACAGTGAGCTTCAAATAAGTGTCTTCCCACGTGAATGCTAAGGCTCCAACCTGGTCCATTTGAGATCAATACTTTCTGGATGCTAGTTCCTTGCGGATATTTGGACAATTTAAGTATCAGCACTTGATATACTTAAGAACCATGGGAAAAGGGGCTGGCTGAGACCCTTCCATGGCTGAAAGCTGGTACCCAGGCCTAAGGGTGTAAGGTCCCATCCCTCCCAGAAATATTTGCATTTAAGCAGAAATTGGACAATGGAAAGTTCACTAGATGACTAGTACTTGAGAAGGTGATATTTCCTGCCAGGTGATGGTGGGGGCCTCACCTTTATCCCAGCATCCTGGTGGCTGAGACTGAAAGATCACAAGTTTGGGGCCAGCCTGAGCAACTTAGTCACTTAGCAAGATCCTGTCTCAAAAACTGAAAAGGGGCTGGAGACTGTTCATTGTGAAGCCCCTGGTTCAGTCCCCGGTACCACATGACAGAGAGGGTGGTGACGAGTCTGGGGTGATGGGCTGGTGTCTCCACCTTCTGGACCTTCACCTACACAGGCTGCTGCACACCTCTCCTCAACCTGTTTATTCATCCCTTTAAAAAAGTCTCAAATCGGGGACAAGGCTCATACATACACCTTTAGCCAGACTATTCTCCTGACCGGGACATACTGTCTGCATCTTTGTCTAACTCTGAATAGCAAGAGCACTTTGACTTTCACAGGTCAATGACATTTCGTAGACTAGTTCGCTAGAGTCACAGAGCGGCTGGGAGTGCAGGTGGGCACACAACCCACTGTGACTCGAGGTCCCTGTCTCCCACTCCCCAGATGGCCCCACTCCGCTGTCAGCCTCTCTCCCTGGGGCACTGCTCACTGCTCACTGCCCAGGTCAGCTCATTTCAAGCTTGGCCTCCATGTCCCAGCTGTCCTGGACTCATTCCCTTCCTTGCTTAGGGCAGGCAATGTTTCTTTTACCTTGAAACTTCATATTTTCTAGATAAATCTCCAAAATCCACATCTCTCAGTCAGCCCTATTTTACTCAACCGACTCAGTGATTTAGTATGGCTGTATTGCTCTATTTTTGCTTTATTTTTCCACATTCTTCGAAGTTAACTTGGATGGGAGTTTTTATATTTAAAAAGGCTTGATCCACTTAGCAAGTGTTTACATGAGTATGTGCCTGCATCGGATCGTGTGAGGCTTTATATGGTGGTGATGAACATGCGGTGATGGGTGTGTAGTCGGTGGTCACAGAGGCGCGGGGACTGGCAGTAATGGAGCTGGTGCTGATTTGTTGCTGGTGGTCATGGTGCTGATGATAGTGTGGTCAGTGGAGCTGGTCGTGGTGGACAGGAAAGTACTGCCAGGGCTGGAGCTGGCGCAGCAGGGGCTGGCGACGGTGCTGTGCTGCTTCTACAACAGGCCTCTGAGCACCACCGCCTCCCCGAGGCTCCATCCAGAAGGTCTGCCCTGCAGTGCTGGCCGCGGGCGATGCTGTGCATGCACACGGATTTGGGTGAGTATATATCTGGCTACTTTGGCTTTAGAGCCTCCAATATTTACAAAATTCATAGTTAAAAAAAAAACAGGGTTAAACTATTTGGATCTTTTACATTAGAAAAAATAAATGAACCACCCAACTGTAGTTATAAGCAATTAACACGAGTCTGGGAGGACTCCAGTGCAAGATAATGGAAAAGCTGATTAGAAATGAGCCGGGCTGACGAGGGAGGTTTCAGCAGTCCCTGAGCTCTGGAGGAGAAGCCAGAGCCTGGCTGTTTGATCCTGGCGGCTTCCGGGCGTGTGGGGCTCGCCTGGGGCCAGGACGACAGGGCAGGCTGAGCTCTCCTCTCTGTGTAGTCCCTGCAGCTCAGAATGAAAAGACGGCTCAGAATAAACCTGCAGACGGGCAAGGAAAAGGAGGTCAGGGAGGGCGTGGAGCGAGGTTCCTTCGAGAACAGGCGGAAGACAGCACTGACCTGGAAAAGGACGTGGACAAGCGGGACTGACGACGGCCAGCAACACCGGGGGACCCGGCTGCCGCCGCCCGGGTTTCTGTTCTCTCTCCTGCTGGGAGGAGGAGGACGACATTCACGCCAGGCGTGCTGGGCTCCCCGGGCAGCACCCCCACTTTGCAGACCCGCATTCCCATTCTCTCTTCCTCTCAATTTGTCTTAAGCACTGTCCTCAAATCTTTTAAAGTTTTTATTTTAATACTAATATTTTTTACTTCCTAAATATTTAGTTTATATTTATATTTTAAGTTTTAGCGTTTGCTTTTTCATACAATTATTCCAACAAGCAGCCTCGTGCTTCACACTCAGGGTCTACCCTGCTGGGGCCCAGTGCACGCGGGAGCCGGGCACAGGGAGCCGCCCCGGGTTTCAGCACCCACCGGGCGCCGTGCGTCCCCTCCAGGCTGCCCAGCTCCAAGTCCCGGGTCTCTCCCGAGTCGGCTGGGGTGGGAACACCCGCTTTCTGGGCCTGAACTGCATGTTGAGGCCTGGGGCCTTTGTCCTCTTCCTGGGACAGTCTGGTGCACGGTGCGCCCCACCTCGCACGCCCCGCTCCTCGGGGCCCAGAGAGGGATCCTCTGGGGGAGCAGTGCGGGAGGACACGCGGCACCGCTCGCACTCTGTCACGTGGCCTCGCGAGTAACGCACGTGACTCGCTGTGGCGTTACCCGTGCCCCTGCGCTGCTCGCGTCAGGCTGTCTGGGACGGTACTGGACCTCTTCAGGGGAGACAGTAGCTTTTTTAGTCCCCAACCTCCCGTCCACTGCAGACTGTGTCTGGAAGCTGCCAGACACATGGCGGGCACTGGGGCTCGCAGGATCACGAAGTGCTCCGTGGGACCCACGACAGGGGACCCCAGCTTCGTCCCTCAGCTAGAGTCAAGCAGGTCTGGAGCGGGAAGCGCGGGGCCTTGGGTGGTGGCAGCCCGGGCCGTGTCCCTCCCGCGGCCGCCAGCCAGGCCGGGGAGCCAGGTTAGACCCTGCCGCTGGCCCGGGGCCACCGCGCCGCCATGCAGCCCCTTGGAGGACACGTCCTGGAACTGGACGTGGTTCCCGCTCCTGACTGTATGAAAGCATTCGGCTGAGAGCTCAGCACAGGAGCGGCACCCAATTAACTGCCTCTTCAGAGCGGCCAGGGCCAGCGCCCCAGAGGGACAGCTGTATGTTGTGTTTCCTCTCCTTCAGATGACCCCTGTTCTCCAGTCAAATCACAGCACATTTACCTCTCGCTGCGAGCGGTTCTCCTCTCTCTAAGCACCTCCTCCAAGCCAAAGTGGAGTAACATTCTGGAATCAGACAGATGCCTTGTGGTCTTCATTCATTTATCTGCCTATTTGTTTAGCGCATGTTTCCTGAGCACACATTCCACGCTGGACACTGTCTGTCCCGTGTGAAATTCCTTATGTTGCACAGACAAGGTGACCCTGCTCACTGGGACCGGAAAGTTGTGGGGGTTGGGTAGGGAGGAAACCAGAAACCAAGTGCCCCAAATGGAGGAGGTGGTTCCAGGATGACAGGGAGAGGGGACAGAGCGGGAGACAAGCAGCAAGCCAGGCAACGCCTGGACTGGGCGGAGCAGGAAGGGGTGTGAGAAGAAGCAGCCTTGGGGTCTGATTTGCAGGCAGAGCTGATGGGTTGGCCGAGAGAGAGAGAGAGAGAGAGAGAGAGAGAGAGAGAGAGAGAGAGAGAGAGAGAGAGAGAACATGAAATCCAAGAGTTCGGCTTGATGTCTGTGAATGCAAGATGCCCACTAGAAGAAGACCCAGCCCGACTACGAAACAGGCCACCTTCTCCTATGGAAAAAGTGCTTTTCCAGCCAATGCCCTTTCTCTCTCCTCACCGAAGGCTGATTCCAGCGCATGACCGACCACAAAGCTTGTTAGGAGACTCCTCGCAGTCAGAGGCCATGTTGCCAGATGCTAAATCTCCCCCATAAGAAATCTGAAGACAAAATTGCAGCAGTCGCTGTCCAAAACCAATATGTACAAAACCAGCACAGAGCCCTGTCAGAGCAGCAGGTGTCGCAGCTGTAAACACTGGAGCCCAGCATGTTGACTTTGGCAACGCTCATGCGTGTCTTGTCATGGAAAGAGAGTTTATCGAAATTAAGACCTGGGACTAAGTGGCTCAGCAGGCTGCTCTCTCCTCTGGCTGTCTGCGGCGATGGAACAGGGGAAGGCAAGTGTGGCTAGTGCTTGTGCGTGGGGTAAGTCATGGTGTGCGTGTTATCTGATTTCATTCTCTCAATGGTCCTGCAAAGGAGTATGATGGTTGTAGTTTTCCAATGCTGAAAATTAGGCCCAGTGATTTGGTCAGGATCATACAGACAACTAAAGGATGCTCACATTAAAAACAAAGGCAAAGTTCTTGTTACCTGTCCACCAACTTCCAACCCCGTTTTCTTAGCTAATGGGGCCTGAGTTTTTTAGAACGTTGCTTGACACCAGGGAATTAATTATGATTGATCGCAGGACTCTTGGTCCCCTTTGGAGGTTGTTTAGGAGAGCATGTGACCCTTTCTGGCCAATGAGCTAGAAGAAAACACCGTGGCATACTGGGAAAGGGTTTCTTCCTCATCAGTGATTGGTGATAGCAGGGGGAATCAGAGAAAAATATTCCTAAATCCATTTCTCCATCATGCCTGCAATTGTTGTATAGACTAAGGTGTGTGACCAGGGGTGGTCTCTTTAGATCTATGAATTGACAAGGACAATTATGGCCAACAGAATGAAAAGGCAAAATGGAAGTTTAGAACATTCCCAGGTCCAGAATCATCTCATTAACTGTCAGCCCAATCGTAGGGCTGCCGCCAGACTTCTTGTTAAATAATAAATATCCCTATGGTTGAAGCCCCTATTATAATGTATTTTAGCTGAAAACTTCCTAATATCAATCGTGGGTAGCCTAACTTTAAGCCCACGACCTTTTTCCTGCTCCATTCTGATGTTTGCATGGCGGTCCAGATGTCATCTGATGTCCACTGTCAACCTAATGCCTAACAATTACAGAATATATCAGATTTAGAAACTGCAAGGAATATTGTCAGTCTAAAGGAGAGGTGGTCAATTCAGTAAAATCAGAAATCTGGCTTGAGCCATAATTGTTGTTGGCATGAATCCTAGGATTATAAAACTTCAAAGCCAGAGTGGACCAGAACTACCCTCTGATCCAACCTCATTTTATAGAGGATGAAAAATAAAATTTTGAGAGGCCAAGTGCCTCACAAAGGCTCCCAGACAGCATCAGCCCTGACACTGGGACTCAGTTTCCCCAGCTAGCTCTCAGCCAAGCCAGCTGCCCCTCCCACTCCATTCAAATTCTTCATCACTTTGTTCAAATTCTAATTGGCAAATCACCTCAAATCAAAGTGAAACACCAGCACCAAACAAATAAAAAGTGGAGAGTGGGAAAGAGAGAGATTGATTCTCAATCACACACTTGTGTAAACTGTGGTACCAGTTAAACTGAAGGTTTTTTTTTTTTTTTTTTTTTTTGAGACAGAGTCTCGCTTTGGAGTTCAGGCTGGCCCTGAGCTCACTATGTAGCCCAGGCAAGCCTCGAACTCAGCAGTTCTCCTGTCTCTGCCTCCCGAGTGCTGTGATTACAGGTGTGAGCCACCACGCCCAGCACTGTGGTATGTGGTATTGATTGTTGGTGGGTGTGAGTCTCCACGCCCAGCATTGCATATGCTTACTGGGGATCTAACACAGGACCTTGCGCTTGCAAGGCAGGCACCGGAACCACTGAGTTAACCCTCCAGCCCAACTGAAGGTTTTTTAAATGTGCATTTCTTTGTTGTATGAAGTTACTGCTGTCTTCCAATATTAATATGTAAACATAACCAGAAAATATTAAAAACCAAAAGATATAGTGGTAGTGATGGTGAGGATCAAGTTCATGGCTTTTTGGGTTAGAATTAATTTTGGGATCTCCTCACAGAAAATCATCTTGAACTGTCTTGAACAGAAGCTAGTTTGGATGTAGAGATTAAGAAAGTGTGTGTGTCATCACCAATATACCGGGAAGAGAAGACACGAAAGGTCAGCTCACCCCACTCCAAAGGATGGCGATTACCCAAGGGAGAAAAATGGAAGCTTAGGGGTTGAGAATCCTTTAGAAGGGTCCTGATGGCCAGGTCAAAAGCACAGGAGGTTAATCAAGGAGGAAACTCAAAACTATTCTCAAGGGCATCAGATAGGGAATAAACCATGGATCCCCAAGATAGGCTTCAGGAAGCTGAGCACAGGAGGCTTAAATCTGCTTCCTCCTTGGGGATCTGGGAGAATCCACGCCTCTGTGGACGGGAGAAATAGAACAGAGGTGTTTTCCTGGTGGGTGGGGAAAGACAGTAACTGGCTGTCTCCTAAGTCTCCACTCCTGGGAGGTTCAGAGGGCAGCCACATCCTGGTGCCTCGAGAAGACATGGGCATGAGTGGAGAGAGAGTGAGCAGCTCTGGGCACCAGGGTAAGGGGCACAGCTGCAGATATCACAGCAGCTTCTCAGGCTGAAGCCACCAGAGGGGTCATGGCCACCTCTGACCCTACCAGGGAGAGCAGCACTGGCCACTGGACCTCACTAGGAATAGATGTAAAAATGGATCAGGGCAGAGGACTGTATAACCCTCAGAAGCTAGTGCCCAGAGTGCCGCCCAACTGCTGCATAAAAACAACAAATGTCCTTTTAGCTCAGGAGCCCAAAATGGACGCTCCCACGTGCCCACCGCAGCTGTGGGCTGCCCTCCCACGCACCTGAGAGTGCTGGCTGCTCTTGACGGCCTTGGTCACACCTGGGACAAGCCAGCTCTGCCACACCTGTCTCTCAGTCTTTTCCTGGAACTGGCAGGCTGGCCTGGGCATGCCCATCTTGGCAAGGGCGGAGGGAAAACCCAGCAAGCCTCAAACTGCTTCTCACATGTACATACCCACTGGCCAAAGTGAGTCCCCCCAGTGGAGGCTGGAGTTGAGGAGGCAGGGACAGAACCGGGCCATGCCTGTGACCTGCCACCCTAGGAAAGTCACCCAGCAGCCTCCAAAATGAGATCCTAGTGAGGGAAAGGGTGGACAAACCTGATTTCAACTGATCTTAAGCACAGTTGGTACCTCCTGAAATTGTCTAGCTTCTTCTGAAATTGATTAGATTAGTTTTCCTGTCATTAGGCAGAAATGGGATTTAAGATGAAGCTAAGTTTAATTACAGACAAAGTTATGATTTTTGCTCATGTGATTTGTAAACGCAATTTGTATCTACATTCTTTAAGCCAGAGTTTCAAAACTGCAGAAAAAGGTCTAGGCTGGAGCCCAGTGGTAGAGTCTGCAAGACCTCAGTTTTACACCAAAACCAAAGCAAAGCCACATAAAATCCCAAGAACAATCAGCAAAATAGCCCTAAATCCTGCAGAAGCCAACCTCTTAGACAATTCAAACCAGAAAGTGACCTCCAGAGCTGTTGTGGGTCTTATGAACAATTACAGAGGGGGAGGAAAACTGACTGAAACCCTCAGGTTTGGCCCACCACGGACTCTGGAAGGGGGTCCAGGAGTCGAATACTTTCCCTAGACTATCACCTCCCTAATGATCACTTCTCTATAATTACAACAGTAGCAGCTACAAATGTAAAATATCACTTCTCTGGCTGGAATAGCCTTCTAGGTCAAGGCAAAAAATAACATTAAATGCTTGTTTTTGAATGAATAATGTTCTCACCATTTAAACAGTTCCAGGGTATAATCTGCCAGTGGAAGATGGCTCGATTTAGGGACAGGCTAGGACACCAAACTAAATACAGACATTCTGTGCCTCTGTGCACGGGGGACTTGCTGTGAGATGGCCAGAGTTAATTAAGGGCCTGGCGGCTGGGGTGAAGCAGGAAGGGGAGAGGGATGAAAGGGCTCCATGGGCTAGGAATGTATCTCCAGACAGGCATTTCTTGGGGGGGGGGCGGGTAAACAAGACAGATGGACTTTCTTCCTATTTTCAGTCATCAGTATGCCCTCTTTGTCAGAGTGTCTGTGTTCCGCCATTTTGTGGGTGTATCTGTGTGCGTCTATGCCGGTGTGTGTATGCGTGCCTGTGTATCTATGCATGCCTCGGTGTGTGCTTGTTTTTCTCTGTGTGCACCTATGTGCTTGTGTGTCTTTGCAAAGAGCTTCCACTCCTCCACCCTTATCCTTACCTCAGGGACCATGGTCCCATTTTACAGACCCTGGCATGAGGGCTCAGACTGCCCAGAATCACAAAGCTTGATGTTGGTAGAAGCACTGTCAGAACCCTCAGTAGACCAAGTCCTGTCCCACATGGGCCACGCCAGGCAGCTGCCCTGTGCCCCTGTACCCCTACTCCTGCCTCTCCCTTTGTCCCACTGCCCTCTGGTCTTCACACAGCCTGCTGCCTAGGCTCCAGCAGAGGAGATGGAACATAGAGGACCCTCACCTACAAGGAAGGGGACGGGAGGGCAGGCCTCAACACTACCTACATCACATCTTCACCACGAGAGCACGAGCGTTCCCTGCTGGGCAGCTGTGGGTATGCCCACCAACTCCTGCTGGACAGCAGGCACCAGGGACAGTGCCACTGCCAGAAGATCTCAGCCTCAGGAGCGTTTAGTTTATAGTTTTCTTGGTTTTTATTTTTGTTTTTGCAGTACTGGGGCTTGAACCCAGGGTTTCACATAGAGCTACATCTGCAGCAGCTCTTGGTATTGGGGCTCAAACTCAGGACCTTGTGCTTGGAAGTCAGGAGCAGCACCACTGAGCTACATCCCTGGACAACTTTTTAATTTTCATTTCAAAATAGGGTCTTTCTAAATTGCCCAGACCAGGCTTGAACTGCCATCCTCCTGCCTTCCAGAGTGCTGGGATTAGAGGTGTGACCATCGGGCACAACCGTGCCACTCATTTTTCTGCACTTGTGTCATCGCTGGGAGAAAGAGATCTTCCAGAGCAGCTGCTGCCCTTTAGCTGGGACTCGGCATGAAGACACCTGCGGGACAGTCACTGTCCCCCCTGCAGGGCTGCTCCCAGATACACTCCATGCACATGTGACCTCCCTGGCCAGCCTTGCAAGTGCTTCTGGTATGTCATGGTTTCATGCTGCACATGTGATGGTAAACATCATGTGTCCTGCATGTACCTACATTCTCATAACTTGGATTAGTTTACAGAATCTTTAGCAAAAGAAGTGCTTTGGGCTTCGAGTGCTATTTTGAGAAAATCTTGTGAGTAAAACAGTAGATGACCTGATGTCTGGTAGATACGTGGCAAACGTGGTAAGGGTGCTGTTGATAATTACGATGGTAAAGATGATGGTGATGATGGTGGTAATGACAAAGGAGAGGACAGTGATGAAGACAGTAGTTCTCCAAGTACTAGGAAGACCTCCGAGCTTCCCAGTCCTCTGGCCACACGAGAAGATTCTTTCCAGAAAGACCCCAGCGCTGCAGCAATCACTAAGCTTCCCACCTGCACCTCCTGCGTCTCAGTCCAATTACAAGGCAGCTGGCCAGGCCTGAGCAGGTTTCTCTAAGGGTATTTACCCTGCTCCTGGCATCCTG
The DNA here is from genome assembly GCA_004025085.1 of Thryonomys swinderianus. Lineage (NCBI taxonomy): Eukaryota > Metazoa > Chordata > Mammalia > Rodentia > Thryonomyidae > Thryonomys > Thryonomys swinderianus. Next base: position 48,768 of record PVIC010008220.1, read on the forward strand.
GCTGATAAA